>JAMZAV010013578.1:0-53158 GCA_024449915.1 Sweltsa coloradensis | reverse complement strand
TTGGAGCGGTGATTGCCCTGTTCACCCATGAAGATGTCCTAGCCATCTTCTGAAAAAGCTTCTTGTGAGACTTGTGAATTTCGTTTGATATTAATACTTCCGTTTATTAGTGCACTTTTACCACCGCCATGCGCGACTCGTGTTTGGAAGTAGGCTTACCAACCGTATATCACACAATACAAACACAAAATGTTTTTTATAGCCTTCGCGAGTAATATGCAAAATAAGCATGTAGCTACCGGTATAGAATAAAAATATGCAGAATAACAAAATATACTTATTTCATTTAATATTTTATAATTTGTTCCCTTAGGCTTGCTTCACGGGCTATTGTGCACCGACCGGAGCCCTTAGGCTTAATTTTAGTCTTTCTGTTCATGCAATTGTGCATCGACCTTTTGGCCTTCTCTCAAGGAATTCAGATTAGCTGTTTGATTTACGTACAAATTAGTTTTTATTTGTTAATTGACAAATTAGAATTGCAATTAAGGCCTAGAAGCTCTAGTACTTGGTATTGCTTAGCATTGCTTTGAAACATAGGCTTTCAAGCTTCAAGTTGTTCCGTTAAAGGAAGGACAGTTAAAACATTTAGTTATAGTCCTTTCTTCCAGGAATATTCTTAAGCGGCTGCCAAACGATCAACAAAGTTACCCAACACGAAAAAAGAGTGGGTGGACGAGTCCGCCCGCGTTCGCCCTGAAATTAACCACTGTAAAGGCCGCAGTTGAATATAAGCCGACCCCCTAACTTTTCTTGTTGCAATATTAAAAAACATATGCAAGAGCATTATGCAAATATTAGCTGGTAAGGGACTTTGAGACTTAAATAATGAAAAAAGGGTAGGCTTATATTCAGGACAATACGGTAAGCTTGTAGGTTACCATACTTGAAATCTTACTCCGATCTGGTCTGTTTATTTTTAGATCCAGTTGTTTACGGTAGACATATTACCTACCGAACCAGTCTTCTTTTCTCCGCCCACCTGAGCGACGGTGGACTTGGCAACCAGCTTACTATCTCACTATCTCGAATCTATGATCGGCACGAGTTGTTTCAACTGTATCTCTTCATTGTGCTGGTGAGTTTCAACACATTACCAGTAGACCTACATACTTGAATGATAATAATTACCTAGTTATATTTGGAAGGGCTACATTTTAAATTTTTCTGTTGGGCCTACTGTTTAGAATTAATTACATGAACAACTAGATAAACAGTGAGTAGGCAGACTAGCGCCATAATCTTAATAAGATTTGGTCTAAAGTGAACGTTTTTATTAACAACTTGAGGCATTCTTTTATATTGTCAGTATGTATAACTTGCTAGAAAACTAATTATTCTTGTGTACTCCCATTCATTTTCATAGGCTACCCAGCTGTGTATGTGGCTGACCGATGACGCTTCATTACCACCACCTTAGCGACGGTGGATTCGGCTACCAACGTACCCCGAGGTCTACGATCGGCGCAAGTGGTTTTCAACTGGATCTCTTCACATTTATCCTGGTAAGTTTCAATACATGTTACATGCACCTAGGGTAGGCTATTTTATGTAGGCAGGTTGACATTTGATTTCTAAGAACTTGTTACTTTATGCATTCCATATTATTGTCAGGGTTTTAAACCTGTTTAACCAAACTTATTTTGGTGTTCTCTGTTTATTTTCAGATCCTCTTGTATTCGAAGCAACGCCCACTGACCCTGGTTTCTGTACTCGCTTGATTGAAGTTGCTGCAGTCTACTCGCAACCAGCTGACCTCAAAATGTGAGATCGGCACAAGTTGTTTTCAGCTGTAGGCCTACCTCTTCACATTTACCACGTGGTGAGTTTTAATACTGAACTTTATTACCGTATTGTGCCAATATAGGGAACCTAAGTGGGCGTTGTCCGGTTCTCTCCGGTCATCATGGTATAGGCGATTAACCCGTGCTAAATGTTTCGTAAGCGATAGCGCGAGAACCAGACCACGGACCGGAATTATATTCATACTGTAAGAAACTATAATCTTTCCTTTTTTGCGTGGATATACATAACTCTGCTCTACCACAAATATTAATGACATTTGTTTTGAGTTGAAGTGAACTCTACATTTACACTGTTGCCAAACTTTCCAAATTGCTCATGAAAAGCACGTAAAAACATTTTGTCCGTGGCATCAGCATAACATTTGGTATCCGACTTGCTTTGTGGCTACTGTGAGGTCACTGGGTTGTACTAGATTATACATTACTAATAAAATATCCTTTAGTGTGAGGTGAAACGGCCTTTACTATACTACTAGTGACTTGCAATGCTGTACCAATTGTAGAGAAACAGATTAAATAACTAGATTGGATTTGGAATGAAAAGCAATATTAGACTCATTTATTATCTCGGGGTTCTATTTTATTTCGAAACAGACTTAACGTTGCCACGACTCGGCTCCAGTCGGAGAAACACAGAGAGAAGAAAAATAGTAAATATTAAAATTCAACCAAAAGATAAACAAATACAACTAAAAAAATATAGAAGTTATAGTATTTTGTTGTATACTATTAAAACAAAAAAGTTGATAAAGGGTAAGTTGAACAGAATCAAGTTACCTACTTGAAGAGTAGGCCTTATCCAGACACAATTAAATTACTACGGGATTATTGTCAAATTGGGAACATATTGGATTTATATTGGATAAAAATAACAGATTAATAAACCTTCGAAAGAAAGTATATTAAAGCAAAAAAACACAAATAGCATACAAATGATGGCATGCCCTGTTCTCCTAGCACTGATCAGTGATTTCTAATGATTACAAAAACCCCCATGTTATTTAATTAGGCTCATTACAAATGCCTGAATGAATTATGAAAATACTATATCAAATAACATGTGATTCGATACTCATCGTTTCGATGTTCAAGTTCGACTAGGGGTCAGAACCCATCGCTGCATGGATACCAGGTCCTTGGTTCGACGTTTTGAGTAGTTGCTCTCCAGTCTTCGCGTGTAGATACTGGAAGCGTAGCGCTGCGCAGTAGTTTCCTCCGTGTCGCGCGCACGTAACAAGGAAGCTCTTGATGCGCGGTCGTATCAAAAACGAGTTCCGACGGTCAGTCCAAGGTCGCGTCGCAACGCAATGACGTGTCGGGTTTATTCCCACCAATGTTCAAGTATAGCTCGGCTTATAGTTGAAACCCAATCTTCACAGTATATACCCGGATTCGCGGCAATATTCGATCAAACAGTTCTCCATTAAAGATATTTTTCACCCTTGTCCCAGGAGCGCGGAGGGATATCGTGGTGAGTGGTGACCACCGTGTCCCAATATGGCGTCGCTTGGTCTATTTTATGACGTAGCTAAAAATGGCGGCTAACAATGTCTCTCTCTCATCCGCTTCACGGAAACTATCACTCTCAAAATGTCAAATTATCTCACAAATGAATCAAGCTCAGTTCATCTCTACTTACAAGTGTGGCAGAGTCGTAAACTCGCAATCTATGCTTCCTCGAAAGTGTACGTCAGTAGTACAAAAGTCCCGGACATTGCACACAATGTGGGGTGGACTGCAAATCCCGGCAATGGCGGCTAACAATCCCGGCCATTGTTCCACCAAAATATGAATACTCAACTGATTCAACCCGTAATTCAAATCAAAATACGCCGTTATAAGCAAATGGACCACTCCACTAAAACATTGATTAGATCGATAGGTTCTTATCAATACCTGGTTTCTAACGCCTCTGGGCTAACTATTTAGCTACGTAGCACTAGGCTTACAACGTGGTCGCCAACACGAAATATACCAACTGGATAATCGGACTAATTACCGCTTAATCCTTCGCGATCGCGTAAAACGTGATTATACCAAACACGAAAACCGCACTTAGATCTTTCTAGATCTCACTGGTTTTAGTGATTTAGCGTCGTATTAACACTTTTATTGATTAATTACGTGGATAGCCTACCATGAGGCTTCCACCCACACAACCTCACGTCGATCAAAGATGGCTTCTCTTCCTTGTTCACAACGATTTCCGCTTCCCGTTTCTCGCACATAGTTACATAATCACGCCGCTAGGAGCGCAAAACCACCAAGTTCCTCATTACACAAAATAAGTAAATAACATAAAAAGAGGTCTGATAAGAAGTTAGATAAATTTAATAAAAAGGTAAATTAAAAACATAATTATCTTGTATTTTATATGCATTCATGCTGTTCAAAAGATGTGATTTCAAAGCTACTATTAACCCAAAGCACATGTATGGTATCGAGTCACACAAAAACGTGATGCTACCGCCGAGATTAAAAACACACCTAGTTATTATTATTAACAAATAATTAGAATTAAACAAATTCCCTGATTGCAAACTCATTAGTTTGATGGAATTTGAAATATAAAACTACTAGGGTTTTCACCAAACATAACACAGAAACGGCAACCATAAAATTCGGGCGGGCACTACTATTCAATGACAAATATTTGAATTTATGAGCGGCAAAAGGTGGCGCCGTCACAAGTGTGCCAGCAATATCTTGAATGCGAAGTACATTTAGCAACCATGGACAGGCGCGTGGTATGCGAGGATGCCACAGCTGCACACAACGTGGCTGCGTCTCGCTTAGGTTGCCGCTCAGTAAGAGTACATTTGCGACAGCGCGCAAACATGGGTCCATTTAACTCATAATAGTTTGAATTTAGGAAGCGTCATCGAGCAAAGTAGAATGCCATCATCTTCTTCACAAAATTGTGCATCTTGTGATGTTATTGGTTTAGATTTCTTTTGCGCGAGTCAAAAGATACGGCGAGTTACATTTTCGTACCATGCTAATTCTTATGGGCGCTGAGACCAGAGAGAACCAATTTCCTTCCCGCCTTCAAAACTTAGGTTCCCTATAGACTGAACTTTAATATAGGTCGACCCCCTAACTTTTCTAGTTGAAATGTTAAAAAACGTATGCAAAAGCATGCAAATATTAGCTGGTAAGGACTTTATGTAATGAAAATAGGATAGGCTTATATTCAGGACAATACGGTAACTATATAGGGCCTAGGCCTAATGTTTTAAATGTTTATTGATTATTTTATTTTGTGAATGATTGAATAGGCCTAGTCCTACTTTTATTTTATTTGTGACCGTTGTCCTCCGTAGGAAATCAGTTTTAACCTAAAGAGGATAGGCCTAGATAAAATAAAAGCTTCCTAGTACTAATCAGTAAGTCAACCTTACCTCACACGGACACGCTCAATGTTGTGGACCCAGCTTATAGACTAAACATTTGATTTCAAAGAAACATTATGCCTTCCTTTGCATTGTCAGGGTTTACGTGTTTAATAGAGCTCTTTACTTATTCTGGTGTGCTTTGTTTATTTTCAGACCTTCTTGTGTTCAAAGCACCACCCACTGATCCTGGCTTCTGTACCCACCTGAGCGAAGTCGCAGCGGTCTACTCGACAACCAGCTTACCTCGAGGTGTACGATCTCCTCCCATCTACCTGGTGAGCTTTGATACTTAACTTCCATTGATTAAACATGTTTATTGACTCATTTTCTTTATTCAAATACTTTGACATGCATTTAAGAAAATTAATTTTACAAATGTTTTTGCAAGGAGATGTTTACATACGTAGGCCTAAATACATAGTCACAAATCTTGTGTTGGTTGGTAGCTCCAATTAATGTGAAAGTGCACTTAGTAATTCAAATCAATCGTTATTAAAATAAAAAAATAAAACATTTAGTTTGCTACAAATTTTAATCTTCTTTTGTCTTTTTATTTTCAGGTCCAGTTCTGTTTGCAGCCCTTGCACCACCCACCAAACCAGCCTTCCTTGGTGGTAAGTTTCAATTCATCCTTATTTCTAGCTAAGGGGTGGTTAATAGAGGTGTGCGAGTTCTGAAAATGTTGAGTTTTCTTTTGTACTAAATGTCGTGTCGAGTTTGGTTTTAGACCCGAGTTACATCGAATGAAGTTTTGGGCCTAGACGCACACATCGGGAAATAAAAATATGCTACTCGCACACCCCTAGTCATTACGTTGAGTTAATTGAATGGAAATTGATTTCAATGTAGCCCCATCTAGTATATTAAAGGTAGGGTAGGCTGGACTTTAGAAGTCAGTTTTGTGATAAATATTTATTATCACAGATACATAGGCCTATCGCTTTACTGGCAGATGCGTGAAAACACACAACTGCTTACAACCAGTTACCGTGTGTTAGACCTGAACACATACTTGGATAGAACACTTAACTCCCAAATTACACATGTAATTTCAAAGCTCTTTTCAATTGGATAATTTAGCAACGATTACTATAACTTGCCCAAATATTTCTAGAGTTAGCTACGCAATTTAGGATTTTTGGTTAGTTTCCCGTCTTTAGGAACATGCCACTACTCTACAGCATTCTTGTTATTATGGTTATGGACGATTTGTCGAATCATCGTGTATGGGTGGGGGTAACGTTGTGTCAAGCAAATGAATGTACGTTTTCGTCCGTGGCAGTAATTTCCCTTTGAGCCAACACCGAAGTTAAGCAGAATCGGGTGTGGTCAGGGGTAGAGTGGGTGACCACCCTGCCCTGAAACTCACGTATACCGCTGGTTAGAGCAGGTGGAAGGTTCAAGAGCAAGTGTAACGGCTTCGTTCACCTCGACGTCTGATTGGCAGTTCCGGGTTAGTGGAGGAACCTATATGAAATGTCAAAGTTACAACGTCCTTTCGGATGGGATGTTAAGCCGTTGGTCCCCTTGGTACTTTTCGAAAGGAGTAGGCTACGTGCCGGGTACCGGGTTTCCCCTACTCCCTTCTGTTCATACTTCATCCTCATCTATCACCACTCATCGTCTCGAATAGCCAAAGTGTATTAATATGAGACGTTATTCAATATCCAATCAATTCCCTTCGAGCCAATTAGCTTCCCCCTCCTTCATTCTATAAGCAGTCTTCCCCCCCCCCCCCCCCCCCCCCCCCCCCCCCCTCCTTCTCCAAATGACAGATTTTTTAAGGACGACTCACACTGTTCTTGTAAGCTTACAACCCGTCCCTCTGAAAGTCTATTCCATTTAACAATCATCCTGAGAGTAAACAAAAATTTTTCTGTATGTGACGTCCAGAAAAGATTCTTTATCATGGCCGAACCATCTTATATACCTAGTTAGGATGACATGGCAGAATCGATTCCGGATCGATTCCTCATTAGCAGTGTTGTAAACGCTACTTGATTAAAGTAGCATGCTACCGCTACGCGTACTCTCTCTTTAAAAGTAGCATGCTACCACTACTGCTACTCTCTCTTTAAAAATAGCGCGCTACTTTTGCGCTACTTTTCGTAAGTACCGCGTACTTTTTGCGCTACTTTCCGAAAAACAAAAACTTTGATCGCCCAAAGCCACATACAAAAATAACAACGAGCCTTCAAGACTCTGGCTACACTCCTGGGACGACTTCTTTACGAGGCGGGTATGGCCTACCCGAACACAATACCCACGGGTGACTTGGGTAGTCACAAAAGAAAGAAATCGGGATTTCTTATACAGTAAGACCTCGTTAATTCGAGCACCCATAATTCGAAAAAGCTGTGTAATTCGTAAAATAACTCAGTTCCCTGCCAAGAGTAGGGGAAAACATACATGTTAAAGGATCTGTTTAAAACGAAATTTCGATAACGTGTAATTCGAACAAATAATTTCCCCCGTCATTAAAATACCCTTCATAATTTGCCTGATAATTCGAAACAGTTTTTAAGCAATCGCGTAATCCCAACGACTGCAAAACCGCCGTCAAAGCTTTGCCGCCGTGTAGATATTTGCCTCCTATTGTTCTGTACTGTCCCGCCGCCCGGCCAGCAGAACTCCCTGCCCGCCCGCATCTCCCCTCACTCTCCCTAGTCTTCAGCGCAGGCGGTTTGGCCTACGTGTTACTTTGTCCTGCCTACTTCCCCTCGCCGCTACCGAGCTAAGAATAGATTCTCCAGTGAAACAAGAAAAAAAAAAAACAAATGCGAGAAAACACAAAAAGAATTAAAAAAAAATCTTTTACTATCTGAAAAATATTTTTTTATGCCCAGGCCTATCAGAAAAAACATTGAAAAATAAACACACAGGCCCTGTCCTCACTTAAGTGATAGGGCCCTGCCTCCCTACCTCTTCAATAAAAGGCCATTTCAAAATCATTAACCTGACCGTTCGTTATCCTTGCCTTCCGAAGACATCGTAATCTTTCAGCTGTGGCAGCGACACAAGATCATGACGCTCGCTTCAACGCTGTACAGATCGTTAAAAAAAATCACTCATGTTTACTTAAAATATAACTGGAATTGATTGATCAGGCACTTCAAGATCGATTGATTAGGAAAGTTTTGCAAAAAATCTTTAAATAATGATAGTTTCACCCTGTATAAAAACGCGAGACGTACCGGTAACCAACTGATTGTGTAGGTCTAGAACAATGTTATGTTTTGCAACTGTGTGTAGATGGTCATCTTCACAATTTCGACTGTTCTTCTGACCGTCATTACTCGTCTTCTGGTTATTCAACGCTAAATCAAGTTGAATATTACGTACGTGGGGAAAATGGTAAAAAAAAAAAACGTCATATAACATCGTAATAAACATCGTATAATGCCTAGGGAGCCTAGGCCTAGCACAAAGATGCAATTCTTCCTAGAAGTGCGATCTTTATGCGCACGCGCACGTTTGCGCGCAACAGGCGGAGTCTAACTTAAGGCTGGTGCAAACGCGCGATTTCGTCAGCTGCATGGCTGGTACAAGCGCATGATTTCGTCGGCTGGGCCCGGAAGACCCAAAATACGGATCTCATTGGTTTTTCTTGGGGTTTGCGTATCGGAAATATTAAAAACCGATTGTTACGATATTGTTCCGAAAATAACGAACGATTGCTGCAGGAAGGTATAACTTTTTTTTTTTTTTTTTTTGATGGATAATCCGAATTTGGATAATTCAAAATTGGCAATTTTTTTTGAGGTCCCTTGATTTTCGAATTAACGAGGTTCTACTGTAACTGATTAAAAACGAGCTCGTAAATTTTATCGTAATAGTGTATATGCAATGTAGTCAGTCGTCATAGCAATCAATAGTGATGTGTTAATGACCTTCACAATATTTTTCGGTTTTAATTAGCAAGATACAGACAGAGACAGTGCTATTTATTTATAGCCAGCGTGGGTGGGCGACTGGGCGGCCCCATAAAGATACGCTGCAGAAGAACCAAGAGAATACATCATCGCTTCTTGTCCCCTTGAAGTGGGTTTGTCGGGGTGGGGGGGGGGGGGGGGGGCATAGTCCTTATCACTGGGTTTTTAATGGCTAATGAAGCAGAAAAATATTAAGAATGGGCTTTTTTTGGTAGCAAGATAAAAAATCCTGGACAGCCTCTGCGCTATCTCTATTCTCTAGGGTTTTAATAAAACTGTCAACAAAATAACAATGGAATTTACTGATTTTTTGTTTGATTTGACCATGGATTTATAATAGTACTATTTGACTACGAAAACACTTGATGTTATGACCCGGGCGATGTCTTTGATGACCATATTGACGT
Organism: Sweltsa coloradensis; assembly: GCA_024449915.1. Classification (NCBI taxonomy): domain Eukaryota; kingdom Metazoa; phylum Arthropoda; class Insecta; order Plecoptera; family Chloroperlidae; genus Sweltsa; species Sweltsa coloradensis. The sequence continues at coordinate 43,619 of JAMZAV010013578.1, read as the reverse complement.
CAAACAGTAGGCCTACCACGCTGAAAGATCATGAGAGGCATCAGAACACAGTAATTACTTGTAGGCCTACCTGTCGTGTTTCCCTTTTTTGTCTGTCTGTAGGTTTCCTACCGAAAATGTATGGCAGCTTTGCTGTGGAATCGCCGAATCGGTTATAATTATCTTTCTTTACTTTCAAAATATAAACAAATTTCATTTGTACGTAGGCCACGGAAGCCCATTCATGGATTCTCTCCCTTATTATAATTTCTTCATCACACCAGTCTTCTAAACCTTCAAACTATAAGTCAAAACAACGAATGGTCATAGCATGTTTGTCAACGACGTGATGAAATGCAAGGTAAACGAGGCCATTAGGCAATTTTGAGGGATGGGTTGGAAAAGTTTTGTATGTGAAGCAAAGATAGTCCCTAATCTTTGTGTGAAGTATGCGGCAGCAGGCGGGAAAGGGATGTTTACTATACGACCGAGGCGATTGACCTTCGAAGATATTTACTGTCTGCTTGGGATGTGTGCAGTTGTGTTCAATGGATGGAAGTCGCGTAATGGAAAAAAATGGGGACTGAAAAGAAGTAGCGCGGCATTTTCGCTACTGCTATTTTTAAAATGTAGCATGCTACTCGCTACGCTACCACGTTTTTAAAGGTAGCACGCTACCGTCACGCTACTGAACGAAAGTAGCATGCTACCAGTAGCGCGCTACTTTTAGCGCGCTACTTTACAACCACTGCTCATTAGACAGTTTAAACGTTCGCGCGTCATGTTTTGGGGCATGGCAGAGTGGTGAACCACGTGGGGACCCCCCCCCCACTCCAGCCTGTTGGATTACATGCTACGAACGCCTGCGCGACGGGCAACCCGCCGTACGGCCGAGTCGCCAACTACAATCACCGCCTCCTTGCAGTGCTTAGACTCTCGTCTCTGTACGATCTACAGGGCTGAGTATAAACCACGTTTCGTCGGCCCGCTCAGACACCTTAGAAGTGACAAACTAGTGAACTTATAACAGGTTATGGCCTAGTTCATAGTTAAATCTGTAGGTAAAGTGTATAAGTCATTCACCCAGCACAGTTCGGCGAAAACTCTGCTAACCCCGCAGCAGAGTCGGCGCTAAGCAGGTGAGCGACCAACCTAACCTATAGCCTAGCCTAGGCCTAGCCCCAAGGCCTAGCCATGTCGTCCGGGGGACGGGAAAGTCTCCATACAAAAACTCAACAACAAAATTACCAGCTGTGGAAGTTCAAAATAGAAATGCTGTTGAGCAAGGACGACCTCTGGGACACAGTTGAGGAAGATACGCCATCGCAGCCTAATACAGCAGGGAAAAAAGAAAGACCAACGTGCCAGGGCCACAATTTGCCTACTTCTCGACGACGACCAGCTGATCCACGTGCGGAATGAAACGTCCGCCCGATCAGTGTGGTTGGCCCTGAGAAAGGTGCACGAAAGGTCTAACTTAACCTCAAAGTTGTATCTCCTCAGGAAAACTGTACAGCCTCAGGCTAAAAAACGAGCAAAGTATGGATGAGCACATCAACAGAACACTTGAGCTAGTTAATGAGCTCAGGGGACTGGGCGAAGAGCTCAAGGAAAACCACGTCGCAGCCCTCCTGTTTGTGTAGCCTGCCAGAGAAACTATGGCATGCTAATCACAGCACTTGAGGCTAGACCCGAGGGTGACATAACACTCGAATTCGTTATCGGCAAGCTCAAGGACGAGTTTAACCGAAGAACGGAAACAGAATTGGGGGTCGAATACAATGAAGCTGTATTAAAAACCGGACCTCAATACGGGACAGTGGAAAGAATGAAGTGCTTCCACTGCAACAAACCCGGTCACCTAAAGAAGGACTGCCGGACCCTCAAGAGAGAAACAAAGTTCAACAGGGAAAAAGTCAAGAGCGCCATAAGAAGCGAGGCCGGATCAAGCGACGATGAAGAACCGCGCTACGTATGTTTCAAGGCGGAGGATGTCAAGAAAACACCACATGGTTCATTGACTCGGAGCAACATGCCACATGACTAATGACAGGGCATTTTTTCAAGACTCGACGAGAAGTCGTGCACCGTCTCGCTCGCAAACGGTCGCTCCATGCAGTCCGAGGGAGTGGGGGAGGGCTTCCTGAAATGCAAGGTGGGTCCGTCACCCAGGAGACCCGTGAACGTGCTGCTCAAAAGCGTGCTGTACATCCCCAGCCTCGACGGCAGCCTGATATCGGTGCCCACACTAACCAAGCTTGGGTTCTCAGTAAAATTCGACAGCAATCAGTGCACGGTCTCAAAAACCGGAGAAACCCTAGCCATAGGCCTCCGGAAAAAGCAACTCTTCGAAGTCTGGCTAGACAGTGACGAAACGAGGCAACGCGCAAAGTCTGCTATCCAAGAGGAAAATCATGAGAACTGCATCCACCTATGGCACAGACGCATGGGACACCGAAACCCCGACGCCGTCAGAAGACTGAAGAAAGAAAATCTAGCAACTGGTATGACACTCGGTGACTGCGACATGCTGGAAAAGTGCATTACATGCGTGAAGGGTAAGCTAACCAAAAAGCCTTTCCCGAAGAAAAGCGAGGAACGGGCAGATAAACCTCTCGGATTGGTCCATTCTAAACCTGTGCGGACCGATGAATACCCAAACCCCTGGCGGAAAGAGGTACATCATGACACTGACTGACGACTACTCCAGATACTGCACGGTCTACCTACTGAGAACTAAAGACGAAGTTTTGGACAAGCTAAAAGTTTACTCGGCAAGAGTCAACAACATCTTTAAACACCCAAAATTAAGAAGATTAGGTGCGACAACGGGAGAGAATACAAAAATGCAGCCGTCAAATCGTTCCTGGACGAGGAAGGCATCGAACTGCAACTCTCTGTACCGTACTCTCCCCAACAAAACGGAGTAGCCGAAAGGAAGAACCGCTCCCTTACAGAAATGGCAAGATGCATGCTACTCGACGCGTCCCCCCCCCCAACGTGCTGGGGAGAAGCAGTAGTCACCGCCAACTACCTACAAACCGCTTGCCCAGAAAATCGGTTGAGAAAACTCCGTATGAACTGTGGTTCGGCAGTAAACCGAACGTCTCCCACATCCGAGTTTTTGGAAGCAAAGTCTACAGCCATATCCCCAAGGAGAAGAGGACGAAGCTAGACCCCCGAGCCGAAGAAGGAACTCTCGTTGGATACAGCGAAGAAGCCAAGAGATACCGCATACTAAAAAACAGCTACCGGGAAAATCATCGTCAGCAGAACCGTCACATTCACAGAAACCAGGATGAAAGACAGCTTCGAAGTTATCAGCAAAAGACCGGAATGGGAAGAAGCAGCGAACGTAGACTCGGGTAACCTCAATCTCACAAAGAACCAGGAAGCCGCCGTCGAACACGCAGATAACCCCAGCGACAATGATCAAGAGACAGCCGAACCGGCTTCCGAAGACACCAGAAAATCCTCAAGACCTAGCAAAGGGATTTCCCCCCAAGAGACTATCGTACCTAGCCAGAGAAGAGGTCGTCGAACCAGGAAGTTGGAGAGAAATGACCCAGATGAAGGGAGACCTGAAGGAAGAGTGGACAAAAGCGGCAAACGAGGAATATGAATCTCTCATGGCCAACGCCACTTGGTCATTGACTACCCTGCCCGAAAACAAGAAGGCAATCGGAAGCAAGTGGACCTTCAAGGCCAAAGAAAATGCAAGCGGAAACATAGAACGCTTCAAAGCCAGGTTAGTCGCGAAAGGATTCTCTCAGAAGTACGGAGAAGACTACGACGAGACATTCGCCCCAGTGGCCAAATACGCCACCATCAGAACCCTACTCGCAATAGCCACTGTTTAAAGACCTAAAAATAAGGCACATGGATGTGTCGACTGCATTCCTCAACGGCAACCTATCCGAGGAAGTGTACATGAAGCAGCCGGAAGGGTTCGTCATTCCAGGACAAGAAGACATGGTGTGCAAGCTCAATAAAAGCTTGTACGGTCTAAAGCAATCGGCCAGGGACCTGGAATTCCAAAGCCCACGATACAATAACCAAGTTGGGGTTCTCACAAAGCAAAGCTGATGCTTGTTTGTACGTGAAAAGGAGCGGACAAAAACGTACACCTACGTCACCATTTACGTAGATGACCTGCTAGTATGCGCAACCACGGAAGAGGAGCTCGACCAACTTCATGTAGACCTGAAATAGCTCTTTCGCCACAAAAGACCTAGGCGAGGCAAACAACTACCTAGGGATTGAAATAGACAGAGATGCAAACGGGGGACATGCTGCTACACCAACGCGGAAAGATACTTACCATTATCGAACGGTTCGGAATGGCAAGTGCCAAGTGTAGCACAACACCTATGGACGCCAGCTACCTGAGCCAAACCGGAGAGGAAAACCTACTACCCGATAACAAAGAGTACCGACAAGCAGTGGGGGCACTCCTGTACCTTGCAAACGTCACACGCCCAGACATTGCCACCGCCATAAGCATCCTGAGTAGGAGACTCGAAAATCCCAGGGCCATGGACTGGACGGCGGTAAAGAGAGTGATACGCTACCCAAAAGGCACCGCCGCTCTCCCACTAAGGATCAGCGCTTCAGGGGGCACTGTTCTCTCAGGATTCACCGACGCAGACTGGGGAGGTGACCAAATAGACAGAAAATCGAGGAGCGGTTACATATTTCAACTAGGAAGCAATACAATATCCTGGTTGAGCAGAAAACAAAACTGCGTAGCCCTCTCCTCAACCGAAGCAGAGTATGTGGCCACCACTCTAGCTTGCCCAAAAGGCTACATGGCTCCGACAGCTCCTAAGCGACCTAGGACACGCCCAGGAAGACCCAACGGTACTGCACGAGGACAACCAGGGGTGCATTAACCTAGCCACGTCTGAGAAAATAGGCAACCGAGTGAAACATATAGATCTCAGGTACCACTATATCCGAGACGTCGTAGACCAAGGCACCGTCCGACTGGAATACTGCCCCACGGAAGACATGCGTGCGGACATACTAACGAAGCCGCTGCGGGTCCCAGGTTTGCAGCACGGCGGGAGAAGATAGGGCTTGCAGCCAGCGACCCGCGCGAAGGACGTCCGTCGAGTGGGGGTGTTGGATTACATGCTACGAACGCCTGCGCGACGGGCAACCCGCCGTACGGCCGAGTCGCCAACTACAAGTCACCGCCTCCTTGCAGTGCTTAGACTCTCGTCTCTGTACGATCTACAGGGCTGAGTATAAACCACGTTTCGTCGGCCCGCTCAGACACCTTAGAAGTGACAAAACTAGTGAACTTAAAACACAGCCAGATGCCGATTGTACACAAAGGCAGGCAGTACGGTCATCAGACGACGACACAACGTTGCGAAATACATCGTTCCGTGGCGCAAGGCGAGTGAGACACGCCTTCCTGGGCTCCGCGTCAAACGACCGCGGAAATATCGCCGCATAGCACGGTTTCAGCGCGAAAGAAGTGAGCACAAAATTAACTGATGATACAATTTAAAAAGGTTTTTTTGACTTGGAACGATTATTTAGGTAACAATGGATTGATCCAAAAATCTTATGGATCAATATCACCCTAATACCTAGCACCATCTCCAGATGACTCAAAGCTCATCTGAGATCTCCTTTACAGAAAATTCCCTAGTCTGTCCCTCTGCTCCAGCTTATTCCAACAAAGATCCTGTACCAATCCTGACACTCTCCACCATCACACAAACCTAGTCATCATTCCTGGTGGACAACAAGCGTCCAACGTGAAAAATTACAATTTTCAAATCCAGTGCCTCTATATCGGACGCGCAAAGATTATTGGAGAAAGAACTTTACCACTAAGGCTGGGCAATCGATGTTGTCACATTGTGATGTCTATAGTTTCAGACATCAACATCGAAATTGAAATAATAAATTATTTCTAAAAAAACAAAAAAAAAAAATAATATCCAACTTTCATCATTGATAATCAGTCACGCCAAAAATGAGAATAAATCGCAAAATCATGAAAAAAAATACTTGCAGATACTGCATTTTTGTATCATTATCTAGGTGCCCGTTTTGCCCGATTAAGGGTATGTGCCGCAGCAAAGCGGTGGTGGCGCTACACACTTGGCAGTCTAATACAGGAAGCAAAGTTGTGGTGATTTGGGGTGTCGCCCAGACGTGATGATGAATTTTGCGGGCTATTTATAGCTACCTGCACATGGACCAGCGCTCCGCACATTACAGAGGATAAACACAAAGGATGGAAGGTTGCCATGGGAAGAGCATACATTAACTTCATGATGCCTCGTCCAATAGATGCACATTGGTAGACGTGTTTGTCCTGGCTGCGTAGTGTTGAGTGACATGCACGCACCGTACCACTAATACATGTGAGAAAATGCGTTGAAACATGAACATAGAAATTAAGGATGTAGCGAATGATACTAATTTTTTATTTCGGTTCGGTTTCGGAAGAGTAGGGATGACATCGGAGCTATTTCTATATTGATTTTAAATATTGGTGTTTGCGGTATTTTTATAGGGTAGTAAAATTCGAGAACCGGTTTCCAGCACATAGAATTACCCGGGTCGTACGTTACGTCACGATGTGTGGAAAAACGCTGTTTCTAGGCCTACTAGTTGGTTTGAAGGTGCATTACCGACGACGTTCCGTCTCTGAAACTTTTGCCCAATAACGTACAACAAAGAACCGCGTTGATACACCAAGCGATGATCTCATTATTTCATTACACCAAAGATTAGTTTACCAATAAGTATACTCTGTACAGGCAGTGAACTCGTCGTAGGTAGGCCTACGGCAGAAAGCAGGGGAAAACAAAAAACACGCATGTGCATGTGGGAAAATCTCTCACTACTAGTAGGCCTATCGCCCGCACTGAAGCAGACTGAGAGTGTGCAATATAAGCCTGGGGAAAGAAAAGGAGATAAGCCCAGGAATAACAATCCTATGCGTCGGTGATTACGAGATTGCGTGAATCGGTGAAAGTGAATAGCATCGTGAATTCTCTTTTACACAACACCATCTTTGTCAGTCAGCTGTTGACTCTGTGAGTGTGAGTTGGGTTGGATCGTAACGCGCCATCTCGCACCGCGGCAGAACGGCAGTGCCCAAGATTATTTGCCGCATATTTCTCTCTTGCACTCACTCGCTGAGACGGACGGAGCACGTGATAGCTTACAACGCGCTCTGTCGCGACTCAAGTACTCTTTAGGCAGGCAGGCACGCTTCCGCGGGGAAATACCGCAACCATGTTAGCAGGTAATTAAACTTGGGAGTAGCCTAAAAACGGGCCAGCCGAAATGTACCCGATCTTTTAAAAATCGGCTGCGGGGGTTTAATTTCTAGAACCGGGGTACCTCGGGATGTCATCCCTAGAGCCTCCTAGAGTTACTGCACAGGTTTCTGGTGCACACACCACGAGCGTGGTAGCGCAGTATACTGCACGCTCCGTGTGAGTAGTCAAAGGTCTATGCGTTGGTATTGTGGTTGGCTACCTGCTTCCAATGCAGAAGGTCCAGAGGTTCGATTCCACGATTAAAGTGAGAAGTTTTTTAACTTCTGATTTGGACTTGAGTCCATCAGTTCTTGTCGTAGGAATTTGTAAATGGTGACTTTGAAACCAATCATAGCAACGACGCCACATAATAAATTTAAAGTTGTTCTGAAATCACGACCCTGTTGATTCTGGTATTGATCCGCGGGGGGTTTTGCACTGTCCATACTACTGATTGCTATATTCCTATTAAAAATATTGATCCTTTGGTGGTTATCGAATTCACTCGCTTGACGTGCGTCGGGGCCTACAGGGTTGCACCCTGGTCGCTTTGGTTTATTATCCCCCACTAAAATCAGAGTTGTGTGACTGAAGTGGGTAGACTCTAAATATGGATTTATTATATTGGCACCGACCAACACTCGTGGCATTTATTATGTATTAATTTATCTGATTGAACCAAGGATTTTGGTTATCCGCACATAATAGAAATATGAAAGGAAAGTTTTACCGAAGAAATGAACAAAAACGAAAACCTGGAACATTTTAGAATACCGGCTTACCGTTTTTCTATTTGACAGCTCGACATAAACACCACACCACGCGTCTGCTCAGTCACGAAATTATGTTTGTTCCCCGACCGCCGACGGCAGGCTAGATGGCTCTGCCCCGCTGTACCATCTCCCCAGTACGATCGTGTAGCTCTCAGCTCATACTTCGAAAAAGCTTCACTGGATAACAATTGACCACTTTAAATGTACCCGCCTCCTGACGTCACGAAGGCAACACTGGCGGGAATTAGTTGGTATAAATCCTCATTTCGCAAAGTTGGACGCCTGCTTCACGGCGCAACACTATCACGCTCTAACTTTATTCTATCATTCATTTGGACAATATTTAATGAAATAATATTTAGCAAATATATCATGCTTGTGTAATAGCGATTATTTCGATTTTTGACACAGTCGTTAGCTTGTTATTAACAATGTACGCATCATACATGTGAAAGAATTATCAATGACTAAAGTTTTCTCGATAATTTATTTGACAAAAAAAACTTACTGATTGGATTTCGACAAGACTCTTTTTCAAAAATATGCATTCAGGACTGTTTAGACAAGAAATAAACTAAACTTTCTAGATGAAAAGTGGGCACTGAACGAAACTTTGCGAGCATAGAGTAATATGCAAGGTTATGTGTTTTTATCTAAAATACGCCACTCGACCTTGCGGAGGAAGCCAGTGAAAAAGTGGCACGCTGGCATATTCGCTGTTTAAAAGCAAAGTGGCTGAAATCTGGCGGGTCAAGTGGAGAACTGCTCACAAGGCAGATACTGGGCGGCTTTTATGGCAGCAAGCAATGTTAAACCAATGCAATTGTGCGTACAACGGTCAACTCCAGAATGAATAAACTCGATAGTTTATTATTTAGCAAGCAAGAAAAGGTTCATAAATTAGTAAATACACGATTTTTGTGATGCCTTATGAAACAAAAAAGTCTGAAGGTGTATATTATTTTCCGACAATTACTGTGGGTTAGATGGGAGTTCTTTCCTATTCCTTAGAGACACATTTTCACAACTTTCATCAGCTTTCATGGATAACACCCAACCGATAAACGATAAACCACAATCGTTAATATATTACATTAGTAATTTATTTATTATTTAATCACAGTGATGTGCTGTAGGCGGTATAGGGCCAAAGCGGGCTAAGAGCTGATGTACCGTAATTGGGGTTCTACATGTCTAAACCCAAAGATACTGTGAACCATTAGTATCTATTATGCAAGTCTCATTAATGGTCTAATTGATAATTGGTATAGATATAATATGGGAATTTTTGTAATTAGTATTTATTAATATTATTAATAATATCTGTCCATAAATTATAGTTTTAAATTTGATGCAGGGAAGCATTGAAGGTAAACTATCCTACCTTGATATTTTTATTCCTAGTATGCCAAGAGATTTGTACAACTGATGCTGTGAACAGCAAATAATTATGCATAGACTTAATTAATTTATGGGGCTCATAGTTATTCCTAAATCTCAAACCAAAACAAACAAAAAAACACTGTAGGACTTAAATAGGCGTAATATAATTAGTATAACTATGGATTAATATAGTAGGACGATTATATAAATTATTAAGTTTTTAGCCGCATGGGGTGGGGGGGGGGGGGGCTTTTTAAATGTGAAGACAAGGTTTTAAGAGGTTTCAAATGGCGTAATCGGATGTACGCCGTCGACGAAAACACAAATTTAAATAACAATCGGTTTGGATATTTATTCGCAGGGGGGGAACCAGCAAAAAAAATTACTTCCAGGGGTCGGGGGGAGATAAAATAATTTGTGAATATAATATTATATATAATCATATAGGCCTAAGAAAGGCCAATAATGAGAAGAAATAGCGGTATTGCCGTCAGTTAAAATTACTAGAAAACACTGTCTCCAAAATTACGAGATAAAAATTCTTTATTTTGCTAGTATATTTTGGAGCTGAGGGTTACAAAAATATAGTGATTGTCCACCCCATGGTACCCAACTGTAGTACTGGAAAGTAGAAATACTTCTAGAAAAATGACGATCTTACAATGAATATTAGGCTTTTAAAGCATGAAAAAACAATTTGCTCCCTATGAGCCCGTGTGTTTTTATCTTCCTTCGGACGGCCATGTTGGCATACGACCATGCTGCTACCGGTAGGGTTTAACCTGCGAATACTCTATGCTGCTAAATTTGCGTTTTCAGTGCACTTTCTATCTAGAAGTTAGTATATGTCTTGTCTAAACAATCTGATGCATTTTTACAAAGGCCCGAAATTCTTGTTCTAAATCGCATCAGTAGTTTTTTGTCACAATTAATTAATGAGAAAACATTAAGTCATTGATAATTTTCACTTGTAGGATGCCGTACATTGTCATAAACAAGCTAACGACTTTGTCAAAAAATCGAAATAATCGCTATTACAAGGCAGGAGCTAGAATTTTAAAATATTTAAGCACTCGCCTCCGGGCCCCGAGTGCGTCTTGTATATTTACTAGTCCGAAATTAAAAACACGTAGTCCATATTCCTTACTACACCAAACCACTACTAGTATGCTATAACTTAAATGCGTAATTTTAATAATAATTAATTACGTAATATTTGGATACCCTTTACAAATGTACCGTGTTTTTCTCCTACGTAAGAATATCACACAAACAGAACCAAAACATCGAATTTAGTTGTTTGTCAAAAATGTAAGACACTGCGTTCTGTTATTAGGGTTCTTGAGAAAAGTGAACAACGATTTTCTCATTGTTTTGCATTGCTTTTTTTTGGTTTATTTGCATTAAGGACGCGTCAAACGTTTAGTTCATAATGCACCACTCTAACCTGCGGGGGAGGAGAGGCCCATGCTGGGTCACAGAACCAAGCCACGGGTAAAGGGAGGAAAGGGGTTCTTCACGGTCGGTGGTCGTCATGTCTTTGTCATCGGGACGTGGTGTCATGTAGGTCATCGTCGTCAAAGGGGTCTTCAAGGAAGGGGGCAAGGTCCCGAAGACAGGATTGACCAGAGCTCGCCTGTATTTCGGGTAGTTAAAATCATACCCTTAATACTAGCTGAGTTTGCGAGAGTGTGGGACTTTTCTCTTATGAATCGCCTTTCGTTAGCAGAGCCATGCTCGGAGGCCAATTCTACCCCCGGGCCCAGACGAGGGGATTTTGCAGTTGGGTCTGCACAGTAGGATAGGTTTCGTGTTTCTTGTTCGGGTTATCAACACCTTGTTATTTACCACCACTAAGTTGATCATCGTAGTTTGAAACGTAATGTACCAATTTGTGTTACGGGGGGACTCACCAAAAAAACAGCTCGCCCGCGCAACAATAGCACTCGCCGGTCGGGGCGAGCGTTAAAATCGAGCCCTGATTACCAAGGAATTATATGTTTGCTAAATATTATTCATTTAAGTATTGCCCAAATAATGCATTAGAATAAAAGTTAGAGAGCGTGATAAGTGATACGCCTGTTCAGCAGGCCGCCAACTTGCGAATGAGGCTTTTATACCCCATTACTAGGTCAAGTGACCTATTCGATCGTTTTGAGCTCCGCCAGTTGAAGTCGGTCAATATACCGAACGTCCGAAAATAATACGTGATTAAAAGTTTTTAAAACAAATTTTGCATTTAAAAAAAAAGTGGAATTTTGGATTTTTGAATTCATTTGAATTTGTATATTCCAAAATTGCTTTTGGAGGGTTCCCCTCGACTTCGAATCATCGAGGACTACTGTATATGATTTTAAAGCATAACGGCTCGGGAGGGTTGTGGCAACCCACATCCCAACAGCATTACTATTGTCTTACATATGTATTTGTCTAATTTCATTGTCCTGTATCCCACTAGGGATGCTCAAATGAACGATATTATTTGAATCGATAATCCAATATTGGATAAAATGGACTATAATCAAGTCATTAGTCTCTATCAATAAATCAATAATAAGGGCCTATAGAATTATAACCTATCAAACCTTTTTTGATTAAAAAACGGACTGAAAAACGTTTTTTTTGTTGTATTGTCTCGTCGGATGACGACTTTGCCCCCGTGTGTGCAGGCGAATTGCATTACATTAGGTATGCTGGACATAAGTCGGAAACACTCGTTACCTCGCACTTTTTATATGTCTAGACGCAACTAGCGTGGTTTGAGATGGGGAGTATCATTCCAAAAAAAAAAGCTGATCACGAAATTAATTTAGGCCTAGTAGGCCCCTACACGTGGCATACTGTCTTGTCATCTTTGAGGGTCCCGCGTCTACTGATGAACGCCCCCCACCCTGCTACCACCATCTTTACTTCCGTGTTGTAAAGTCATACACTGGTCCTCGGTGCTCACTACTAGTTTATTCTATATTTCCAAACCAAAATTATTCATGCTGTCAAAAATAAATAAATTAAATATACATAATTAGGACTGTGCAAACCTCTAATTTTTGTTTCAAAACAGAAACCTCGTCAGCTTCACAGCCACACTTGTTCCTGATTTAGCAATAAAAATTAACAGTAAATGGGGACCATATCTTGTTTCTTTCTTTTTTCTGTTTAGTAGTGACTAGTGCACTAGAAAATTAATGTTGGGAGGTATAAACTTTGAAATTTCGACCCGATAAAAAATTGCCATGAAGTAATATTGTTTAGGAATTAAAATCTCCAAGACAATGCAATTAATTTCACAAACAATAATTAAAAATTTACTTGAGATTCAAATTTTTTTGCATACCCTACAGCAAACGGAAGTCATTCCTAGGTGAAAATAGATAGCGAGGCGGAAACCCTTTCACGAGTGGGCCATTCAATCATATACCATTTTTAATTTTTTTTTAAGTATGATTGGAGAAAGGGTTGAACAGGTTGGAAAGCATAGAGAACATAAAAGAACATTAAAAGCCCGCCTGAAGGACTGGGGAGCGATAAAACTTTCACCTGTTGATGACAACTGCCAGCTAATTTTGAAGTTGTTTGTTACCTTATCACGACGCTTTGTCCTTCAGGAATATCAGGCGGATGTGTGGCCACTAAAAAATTCAGCGTAACCAGCATGCAAACAAAACTCACAACACATAAACCAAAACCTGTGGTAGGGGCCACGCATGAAGTAAATTGGGTTGAAGTTGTTTTTTAGTATTGCGTAAACGTTTTGCTTGCCTAAAAAACGCGATTTAAAGTGACTCCAGTGAGCTGTACCAGCGAACTCAAGAGTAGAATATTATTATTCACATACAACTTATAAAATAGGGTCACAACTGATTGGATGTTTTATGTCAGATAATTTTACAACTGTAGTTATTTTACTACACTCAAAGTATTTATTTAATTTTTATTGTTACAATTTAGGAAAACATATTTATTTGATCTCTTATTGGTTACAGTCGAAACTGGACTAAGTGCAGTATTTGCCAAACCTCAGAATCGGAAACGTCTCATCAAAATATCACGTAAATCACCTAAAGTAGGTAATGGGCCTAGGACAAAAGTAATATTGTGTAGTTAAACATTAAAACGTACAGATATGATGGTCTTTCTGTAATTTGTAAAACAAGAAATATACGCACGAATGTAAAATAGTTGAAACTTCTTGTTGAGGTTGGCCAAACCTGGTATTTGGTCTTGGCACACGGGCACCGCAGCCTTCTGCCTCTGCTGGCTGGATCGAGTGCTATGATCGAGTGGATAGAAACGCGCCATGAGAACTGCCCCTCAAAAGTGTATTCATTACAAAGAAAAACTGTAGTTGCGGAGTCTATGCTATTACAGACGTATTATAGTACATTCAATAAATTATTGCAAAAGTGCTTTAAAAAGGATTAAAGGTATCTTAATTGACATCACAAAACTTTTAGATCGTTTAAAGTCGGCGTGCACATCTGCTAGGGTGAAGGAAAGCGTACGCATCGCTCTGGAACCGATATGCTCTGTGATGTCTCTGATGCCCAAGGCTAAGCGCGCTGCGTTTTGTACGCAAAAGGTCTTCGGTTCGAGTCCCGACTGGGAAAACTTTTTTAATTTTTTTGCTCTATTCAACTCTTTATTTGTAACTGGTCAATTGGAAATTATCGAATACAAAGACATTTTTTCCCTCTACATTAGCTCTTTACGTAGTAAAGCCTAGGCCTAACCTCTCCAAAATGAGAGTCAGTTTATGCTATGTTTATGTATGTGGTTTAATTGTGAGTTGTTTTTATGTTTACTTTTTATTGAATTTTTTACATCTTAGCAATTCTTAAAAAATCTTTTTGCAACAGACGACTGTAGTATGATAAATTATGTCCATAAATTATTAGCCTATTATAAGCAAGTTACACCAACCCGTGATTTCACAGTTATTTTGTAGTTAGGCACTACTGACGCGGTATTAAGATGGCAAAAACTGAGTTTTTATTAGTTCTTACTGGGCCGAATTTTTTTACCAGGCCCTAAAAACCAAACTGGCTCGGTGGAGTGTGGTGAAAATTGCAGTGGACGGACCGCAACAAAAACGTTTTTAGGGACCTACTTACAGAGATTCTATGAAATCAAGTGCATCAAGATTCAATCAAGCACTGAAAGCATTAAAAAATATTTTCAGCTCTGGTGTTCAGTTGAGCGTACAGTTTCGCATATACAAATCATAAATTTTTTCCCATTAAAAAATACATGCCCCCCCCCCCCCCCCCCCCAATCAGGAGTAGTTTGCAAGAGGTATTTGTTTCCTTCATAAGGATATCAAATGAAATTAGAGTTTCAATCATATTGACCGTGAATTATTGGGGGGCGGCGGGAAATACTTTCAATTCATATTGTGTTGTGTTGTCGCAGTACTGTAAACTGTTACCACGCGATAATAAAACAAAGTCAAAACACGAGTAACATGTTGTTACACTGAGAGACAGCCAGAACCACAGTGTGGTACTGTCGCCAAACCCACGATTTAAAAATTCGCTCCCATATTGCCATTGGTTCAATTCGTGCGTGGCTGTGGCCTGACGTCACGCAGCGTTCTGCCCCGCGCTTCCACTGACAGCTCTCGTCCCCCCAAGATTATTTTTGGGACAGTTGCGGCATTCAATCTAAAAAGTAGTCGATAAACAAAGCCATTTTGTACAACGCAATTTATTTTCAGTATTTAATTACCTTCAATTTGGTATATAATGTATTCATATGTCATTTAACCCGAGCGTAGTCGCGCCCCTGTTTGTGGACGTAGTAGCGCGCGCGGTCCTTTAGACCGCATTATTTATTATAGGGCTTAAGAACGTTAGGGATGACGTTTTGATTACCAATATAAAGGATGTAATTTACCATATATATGACAGCATACATGGTTATATTAATCAATTATCAATCAATAATCAATAAAATAATCAATCAAACATAAATTGAAACACAGAAATGCTTGCAACCTACAAAAGGTATAAAAATTGTTTTTGAAACACCCTGTAGGTTCTGAATTATTAGTAAACACAAGAACAATAATATTATGCCAACACTGTATATGTTTGAAGAATGTTCCAACCTACATAAACAAATACATGTCTCATAATAGTGATTGGTAGTATGCATATTTTTGTCCTCCTTAGTGTCGCGCAGCGGTCGAAAAAAGAACAAGCAAAAGCCGAAACAGGACCTCTTATCTTAGTTGAAGTCTGCAGAAACCCATGAATCGCGTATTGCATCACTGGGCTTCGACAAATATCTATTTTGGGAAGTGTAGGGCGGGAACTAGACAAGGCCACGCATATGCCAGGCGCTGTACAAATTACCACTGTTGAAAAAAAAAGTCCGGTTCCAAAAAACCACACGGCGGACTACTCTCGGGTTAAAGTCAGTCTTCTGTAGTGCGTTTATGTCGGAAAGTGTAGGATTTTTGTATACCTGCAATGAAAAAAGAAGCAAATTTCAGTGATTTTAAAGTGAAATTTCTAAAAAAAAAAAGTTAAGTCTGTAACCCCCGGTCTGCGAGTTGGTAATTATCAAAAAGCACACTTTGAAGAGTCTATAATATATTGACTTCACAGCAAAAGCCATAGCAAGCCAGTTTCACTGAGATCGACTTTAAAGCGAATTTGATATCTATAACTTGTGGAAGTAGCTAGCCAAGTGTGCATTAATAAACGAAAAACACTAACCAATTAACTAAGCCAATATGCTGCAAGATGCTATTCAAGTTTCAATTAAAAAAAAAAAAGATTTTTTGACTATATTGGGATTTAGGGGCCAGCAAATGAAATTTTACTATTCGCCGCAGCGGAAGACGAGCCGGTGTAATTTGTCACACCCAGTGACTTAGTACAATAATGAGACGTAAAAGCAAACAAAATGCACAATCATCCAGGTGTCCTTATGGCTCTCCCCACACCTTAATGTTTCCTTGAGAAGCCGTAACAACTTGACCATTGTGTCTGTTCTGCTCGTTATTGTATCTCAGGCATAGTTCCTCCAACCATTCCTGACCACTCTCCATACCCTCCTATAAACCTTAGCCAT
Source organism: Sweltsa coloradensis (assembly GCA_024449915.1). Taxonomy (NCBI): domain Eukaryota; kingdom Metazoa; phylum Arthropoda; class Insecta; order Plecoptera; family Chloroperlidae; genus Sweltsa; species Sweltsa coloradensis. Next base: position 27,115 of record JAMZAV010013578.1, on the reverse strand, counting down.
CTCACCAAAGTGACTCAATGCTCCGGAAGGTCCCGTACAACTAGCCCAATCTAGTGTTCTGGCTCTCAGCGCTAGTTCCTCACCAGATCCTGACACTCTCATACCCTCCTCTAACACTTAGCCATCTCCAAGTGGACCTCCATGCTCCCTGGAGGGCCCGCTACAACTAGCCCAATCCGTAGTTGCTGGTCTCAGCATAGTTCCTGCCAACCAATCCTAGACACTCTCCCATATAAAACCAGTCAATCTCCGGGCCCGGTTCATTGTACATTTTAGCTGGGTTAAGCCGAAATTAGCTGTGGTTAGAGGAAAATCGAATGCATGAAGAAAAATCCAGGCCTTGTACCGGGGTTAAGTATTTATGTCACCGCGATACTGGATGTATGTAAAAGGTACAAAATAGGACTGCTGTCACGGCTTCACAAAATGTGGTCATGAATCTTTCCAGTGTTTTTCAGTCGAAAAAAAATATAGGTGGAAAACCAGATAACTGGCGGTCTGTCGTAAAGGTCAAGCCAGAGAAGTATGGCCAACATCGACAATTTGCACACACTCACTAATAAAGTGATTTTGTACAATCAATTGTTGTGATTTGATAGAATAAACTTATATTTAATAATTAAACGAGATTTTTGTAAGGATTAAGTACTAAATAAAGCAAAATTTGTTTTAAAAAATTGATTTTAGTAAATGTAGTTTTAAATGTGTGTGTGGTTAATGTGCATATATCCGCTGCCGAGAAACAACACTAGATTTTGGTTTGGGACTACGCGATAGAGTTTGTGACATGTGAAAGTTGTCTCGTTTTGCCATTCAAAAATATTCCTTTATTACTATTGTAGTCAAATGGCAAGCATTCAAAAAAATTGGTCGTAAAAAGGGTGTGCCTTTCTCACGAGGCAATTTCGAAAGAAGCGGTGTTGTTCTGGTTTATGAGATGATGTGCGAGTTGAGATTGGGACGCTATCATAATTTTTTTCTTTAGCGTTGGCCACTTTAGAAGGCAATCATCTGTATGCAAACACCAACCAGTGCTGCAAACTCCATCGAGCGGACCCCGCCACCATAAAACTGGTTCAACCATGTAGTTCCTGGCCACCTGTAACTAGCACCATTCGAATGGTTCAAATCGTGGAAAACTAACCTCACTACTTTAGTTTGTTGTTATAGGCCAGTGGTTCCCAAACTTTATCAGACAGCAATGTTTGGATCCTACCACTTACCCCACCTTCTAAAAAAAAGATTAAGACGCTTCAAGGGCATTATGACTCACTAAATGTTTACTGGAAAAAAAAAAAGAGAAAAAAAAAAAAAACGGTGCCCATGTTTTTCACAGTACCTTGGAAGTTCTTGTAGCCTGCGTTGGAAAAAAAAATGTACAGGTTGTTTTTGTCTTGTTCGTGTTTGTCTTAAATGCCGACGGAGAGAGATGTTTCAGGACTGTATGGAACGAATTCAGAACAAATTCCACGCACTGAGGTTTAGGTTGATCTTTGTCACCAATCCACTGTAAATCCAGTCAAATATTTTCAGCATATTTAAGATTTAGATTTATGTTTCCTCTGTTCTGTAACCACCCACTGTATCGCAATATTGCGATGTGTTTTCACTCACCAGTTTGTGATGTACTGCTACATGCTATTACAGAAGGGTACCTTTTTTCGTCACTCTTAAGAACTGTCAACTGTTCAGCTTTTCAACACTGCCTGTTTTAAGCCATGTGGACCTTTTATTGCTACCAAACTTGTAAACTCCACTATAAATACACATCAAAAAGCGTTGCCTTTACCCTTCACTTGTGACGGCTATTCACTTATACTTGCGCTTGCGGGACCGAGCGCACCCCTGCTACGATAAGGAAAGCTCCACCCCCACCCCCTTAGCAGGTGTCGATACGTCACTGCTGGGGCTTGTTAGTCCAGTCAAGTGAGCGAGTCATTGTGCTGTTATGCGGAATCCATTTGTGGAACTCAGAAGTCGTTAAATATTCTTCTCAAATTAGGAGTCTTTTAAGAAAAAGCAAGGTTAATTATGAAGCAGTAAATGGCAATTTGGTTAGCCGGAATTTGTTCGCGTTAGCAGCCGCTGGAAAAATGTGTTACACAGTTTGGGAACCACTGCATAAGGTTATGCAGGAAAGTAAAACAGTTGCCATATAAAACTTTCCAACTAAATTAAAATATCATCATCTTAATTTCTTTATTAAATTTAAAGCCATAAGGCCCCATCCTAAATCTTGAAACAATAAATGAGTGTACCGCTTGGAAGGGACTTACCCTCTTACTATCCACCCTTCACTAACCCTACCTAGCGGAGAAAACCAGGGACAAAGCTCTACCTATTTGCATGTCCAATTAGGGATGCACATCGTACTTTTTCATTATCGATTATCAAAATGGATAATGGTCATTATTGAATCGATAATCACCATTGAGTTTAGAATATTAAAACCAATAATGCCTGTTCCGACCTTAAAGTGGAACCTCAAGGTGGGCAAGTGTAAGTTGAAAACAAAACAATACGTTCCGTTTACAGCCTGTCTGTCGTCGATGTCATGTGTTGGGCTTTATGTATTCAAAACTGGACGTCAGTCATTTCCAAACTTAAATCTCAGCCTAGTGTGACACCATCAGCCCCAGCCAACATGGACAACGTGAGATATCTTCGTCTAGAGTGTGTTCATGCTCATATCATGTTCATTGTTGTTCATATTCCCGACGAATTATTGATATTTCAATAATCGATAATTGAATTTTGGTTATCGATTATTGAAGTGAATCCATGTATTGATTATTGATCGATAATATCGATTATCGATTTAATCGGGGCGCCTAATGTCAATTCATTCAAACAGCGGGAACGGTTTCCGTGACAAGGCAAGTCTATTTTGTACCTTTACATACATCCAGACGGCTGTGGTTTATGTACTAAAACAGATAGGCGAGGTATGGATGACATCGATTCCAAAAAATTGAAAAATAGTCGACATTGTGACCTATGTATTGATCCCAAGAAAAAAAACTTTTTGTAAGATTTTTTGGGTGGTTCATTTTCCGCGGAACCCGTAGGATACGCGGCGATATTCCACCCGTGAAGGCCGTGCATCCTCGCTCGCCGTACGTCACAAAACAATGTTTTTTGCAACGTTGCGTCGCCACCTGTTGACCGTACTGCCTTGCCTTTTGTGTACGAAACGGCGTATCCTGCAGGAGAGGGAGGGACAGTAGAACTACTTACACAAGTTGACTAATTTATCATGGAAGAGTGAAGAAGTGGTGCGCGGTTTTAGGGCTCTGGTTGAGGTCGGATGATGTGTGAAGCGATATTTTTCAGGCGCAAGTGCATTAATTTGTAGCTTTTGTTCCCAATATTTAGTTTTTATTCCTTCCATTTTAGTTCGACAATTCAACTTCACAATAATTGTACGAAGAATGTGAAAAGTGAGAAGCACGCTTTCAAGCTTCACGTAGAAATAGGTTGGACACGTTGTTGGAAGAACATTGAATGACATCTGAACAATGGTATTTATTTTAGCGGTTTTGAAGATTTGTTTTTAACTTAGTTTGTAACGTCGATTCATTATTCAGACCGCGCCAAACACAGTTTACCGAAAGGACAATAAGCAAAACTAAAAACGTTTTTTTTAAGTCATCTGACATAGTTTCGAAACCTACACCACCTTCCTGTAGGAATGTTGCAGCATTCATATATGGTGCAGTGATACCATGCCATACATGTAATATTAGGATTAGCTATAATTACCATGTTTATACTGTTTCATGGTTTAATTGTTCAATCATGATAACTTTTCGGATTACAAAATTCTTCCGCGGCCATGGGTCGCGAACCACAGAGAAGGGAGGAATTGTACCCCCCCAAAGGCGTTAGGGAAACGTGGTACTTCTGAGAAATCGATTCCTCCAATTTAGAATCGTGCATGCAAACAGGAATCTATGCTGCCATGTCATCCCTTGAATTTTGACGTGTAGAGCGTAAGACAAAAAAGTTGTCATCACCAGTCTCATAAAACAAAACAGAAACCCATCCTGGAACTAGGGCCCAGAGTACAAAAAAAAAATTTGTAAATACAACAGTCCAGGACCTCAAAAAGAATCTCTTATTCACTAATAGGCCTAGACGGCAAGATCCTAACATTACGCATTAGACAAGCCCTAGCCGCACGACCTTGGTTATGACACACATACTTACTGCACAAAGCACACGTTTTGATGACTAAATATATAGGGCTACGGCTGAAGAGAATTTAATTCGAGAGAGTTCAGTAAAATGTTAAAAGAGACCTATCGAGTTCGAACCTAGTCAAATCGAGTTTTAATTTCCAAGTGAGGAAAATGTATTCTCCATTTCAGACTTCTACTAGGCTTGGCCTATCAAAACAACTCTTCAGTTTTAAGCCGAAGGCCTATCTCCTGAGGTCTCAAATATTTTGGTTATGGAGACCCTAGGTTACAATTAACCTGTGATTTTTGGAGACGGTGCCATAGGCTAGGTCCTAGGCCATTGTACAGATCAGGTCTGATCCATATGCCCAGCATTCCAATCCAATCTTATTTGTTACATTAGGCCCCTACAAAACAAGAACCCCACCTTTATACAAATAAGCACATTTTTTGTTGTTTTTTGTATACTATTTCTCGTAGGGTAGTTTAAAAACATTTTTTTTTACAGATTGTTTTTGTTACAATTAAGGAATGAATGCAATGAAGGCATACCGTAATCAATTATAATTGATAATAAAAAACTCTTTAATTTAAAAAACATATGAGCTTTCACGGTCCAACGTATTATTAGTTACCAAATCAGGATGCTGCTCGGCCAACCGCGCAAATTTGAGTTTTTGAGCAGAGCGTTACTGCAAAACTCTAAGGAGCGTCGGGGGAAAACAAACATTTTCCTACGATCATATCATGTTAGTAAGAGTAGGAGTAATATGCCAAGTTTCATCAAAATCCAAGATGGAAATGGCCTAGTTGATTTGACATGGAATACCCTATGAGCGCAATATTAAACGGCGAGAGAGGACGTGCGGGGGGAGGTTTATCAATTTATTTCAAATGATCTTACCTTCCGACTAAAAAAAGTAGGTCTAAAACAAAAAATTGGGACAATTTTGCATTATTCTTGTTTAATTGCCAAAGGTGGCGGTAGGCCTAATGGTAAATTAGGATTTGTGTTGCCATGGACAGGAGAAATAAATAGCACTGTGCACGATCAAGTAGCAGTGATCCCCCCCCCACCCCCCCAAATAAGATATTATTTGTAAAAAAAACGGCAGCCAACCTTTCCTTCAAAGAGTATGGGCTAGTTGAATGTTGTGAAATATAGATCGGAGCCGCTTTCAGTTCTGTTCACTCCCTAGTTTCGCATGAAAAGAAGGAAGATCATTTCGGCCTATTGACGAGCACCAAGCCAACCAATTTCTTGGTAAAAAAGTAAAAATTTTAAATCGGAAAGCATAAAAAAAATTACTGGCCATTGAATTTTGTTCATTACGAGAACTTTAAAAAAGTCAATGCCCAAGTATTTTTTTATGATCTTGGAGTTTAAGAGATTTTTATGTTTTTTACCAAGAAAATGGTTGGCTGGTTGTTGTCAACAGGCGGAAATGATCGTTACTTCTTTTCACATGCGGAAACTAGGAAAGGAAGAAGGAAAAGATTGGTCAAATTCTATATCTCACACCACCCATTCACCAGCCCAAGACTTTTAAAGGAGACCTTGGCTGCCATTTTTTTTTTACTAATTTTTTTATTTGGAGGTATCACATCTTTCTGCTGTTTGTTTCATATTCAAGGTGTGAAATAGTTGTAACTTGGGTCATTGTTTAATTTACTCGTTAACTTTTCAACGTTTTAACAATTGGTATGAAATAAACAGATGGAAGAAAATGGTGGCTGCACAGACCAGTTGGTGAGCATATAGGCCCCGGGTTTGATCCCCCGTGTAGTCACTACATTAAAAGACATATCACATAGGCCTTAGGTATAGCAAATAGCCAATGGAAAATTACCAATAAAATAGAATGCTTGAAGCCCATGAAAAATTCTCGGATTCCAATTAAATGAATGGTTTGAATTTAAATGGGTTAATGCGTTTGGTTTTGAAAGCAAGAAGGGTATAGAGTCTGAGGTACATCTAAGTGTACGGTGCCTAGTTTCATAGTTCTAAGATGTAGGCCCTACCGTTTTGCCTGTAGGCTCTTATTCCTCTCCGACAAAATCGCCAGCCAACCAGCACCGCACCCAGCCAGGCGGAAGGTTTTCGACTTGTTAAGGCACTTTTTTAACACTGAACGGGTTATCGGATCGGGGCTGATTTTTTTTTGGATGTGTCATGGATATTGACCACATTGTAGTATAGGTCATATACCGAGGTTTCAAGATTGTAAATCTTGCGTGTTGTGGCGTGTGCAGGTAGCTGAAAACCTCCCAACTGGATAGAGTATACAGGTTGAGTTTGTCGTTAAGAGTAGCGTTCCGCTTGGCTTGGCGGGCGAACGGACCGTTTGCCCTAGATTAGCGAACCTCAGTTGGCACTTGAACGATTAAATCCATGCTGATTGGTTTGAGCTAGGTGTGTTCAAACCTGTCGTACCCCCCATTCTTAACCCTCCTTAAATTGTTATGCTGGGAGTTATTTGTAATGAAGATCGGACCCAAGGTGTCTCCAAGCTCATCCCCATACCTTTAGAGTGTTACCGGAGAACCAGTACAAATGTTCCCATTCTGTCCGTTCTGCTCTCACCTGTAGAACCAGTACAATTCTGCATTCTGTAGCGTTCTGTTCAGCATATCTCAGCATAGTTCCTCTTCCATTCCGACACTCGCCATACCTCCGCCATCATACCCAGGTGACTCAAGCTCTCCAACTTTTAGTGTTACCTGGAGAACCTGGAAGCCAAGTCTTCGAAAACCACTCGTTTCGAGTCGCGAGTTGAGTCGAAGTCGCGAGTTGAGTCAGTCACCTGTTGGAAAGTCGTCGCGCGACCTCATGGCAAGATCGAATAGGCTATAGTCTTTAAGAACCTGTACCATGCGTTTGGAAACACGTTAAGCGGAGTTCAAAATATTACGAGCGTCTGACTTTTGTGTAGCAGACTTGTAGCTCCGCCCCAGCCACAGTCTCATGTATAGCAACCTATCACAAACAGTGTACATAAAATGTCTTGATACTACAATAATCGAATTGTTGTGACTATTGTGCATAAACGATTGTGACTGAACTAGGAGCTATAATCAAATTCAATTTTAAATTCAAGCTTTCAAAACACACTAGCTCTACTAGGGTTAGGGGACAGAGTTTATTGTTATCATTCAAAATAGCGCTTAAATTTAAGAAATAAAATAAATTAAAGTATAATTTAAATATAAAATAATAAATATATATAATAAATAATTAATATATATAAAAAATATATATTAAAAATAAAAAAATACTTATACATTTGTCTTTTAAAAATTTTATTATAAAAAAAAATATAATTTCTATTAATGAGACATTTAAGTAAATACTAAAGAGATAAAAAAAAAATTTCCTGATTAATTTATTATAATATATAACAGTTATATAATATTAATTTATACTAATTATAAAAATCTAATAAATTAGTTGTAAAAAAATAAAGAAAATTATTTTATTAAAAAACTTTTAAGAATAAACATTTTTATACATAACTAAAGTATAATAATTAAAAAAGCAGTGAGTTGACATGAGGGTTAGGAACCGGTATTAGTTGATTATTTGTGCAAGTTTTCTGGGCTAGGCGCCTAGCCTACTTAAAATGCCGAATAAAATTGTGTATAATATTATTTTAGTTAACAAAAAGCTATTTGTAGCATTGATGAATCAGGAATGCTCTGCTTTTTCCAGGAAAAGTTTGTCAAATAATTATACCAAAAATGTATATAAGATTTAAATGGAATGCAGTTGCCGCAAGACTTCAATGCCATGTTCGGGGCAAAGGAAAGACCGATTTTGACGAACTGTACTACCACGAAAGAGTGATTACTTATGTTTAGCCCTATCGAATGGTGTAAATATCATTTTTTAATGGCATTGGTGTTAGAGTACACAAAAAAGACACGTTACACTTCTGTAATCTGGGCTCAACACGACGAATCGGAACGATGCGAGAAGGCCTTCGCGCATAGTAATTTGCACTGGAAAGTTATAAAAAAATGTTTCCGTCATAAATCACAACTTGAACAATATAAGTGGATGTTTTTAGGGATGGAGTAAAAAAAAGTTTTACCAGACAGGGACTCGATACCGGCGAAACCTCTCGCTGCCAAAACCTGAAGCGCCCTTGAACTATTCGGTTAACGCGACAACGGTGAGGCGGCCGGGCTACTTAGAGCAATACTATGGCAGATGCACGCTAACTTGCGGAAGCGTAAAAAATTTGTGCTTGACATTACTACACTTTCAATAGTTTAAAAACTTCTGCCATATATTTTTAGAGTGTAATTTACATTTCTATAAATAAGATGTGCCGGTGTAACAATTTTGATTTTAGTCATTAAAAAGTTTCGAACGTGGCAGATTCAAGTCGCATAAATCAGTCCAACTCGCACCAAAGAACCTCTTGCGTTTGAAACGTGAAAAAACATTCGTTCCAATTAACGTGTGCAACTCGTCGAGACTTGTCCCCAAGACGTACAAGCTTTGGCGATTTGATCGACTCGTGGAGAAAAATTCGTCGATTCAGAAACGTGTGAGTTGAAACGGACGTTGGTCTCAAGACTTGGTTCATGTTACAAACTTCACACCAATCTGTCCTGCCCCACCAGTCTTCTAGCTTATCCGCAACTAGTTGGCTTTACTATTGTTGACGATTTTTCATATCATTATAGGGGTGTGCGTGTTGGCCTACCTATTTGGAATGTCAAGTTTTACAAGTTTTCTTTCGTACCGAATCCAGTCAAGTGTATTATTATTTATTATGCCTAGGCGTACGCATCGTTGATCGCACTAAGATGTTGGATTTTATAACTTGGCAACTATTAAGAAACCATTCTCTTTAGCCGGCCCTGTAATTTGTAAGCCCACATGGAATCGTGAACGGGAATTCAGGTTTATCTTAGTTCGCGAATCGCCGTGATCTGCAAGTTAATTAGGCTCTACTCCAATAGGAATATTCCACTTCGCGCCCAAATACTGTACGGAATAGATTTTTAGAAGAAGTATTTCGTCTCCCGATTACAAATATGTACTTTGTTTTTCCGTGAAATAATAAGTCCAGTGATTTAAGCCGGTTTTAAGAAGCAGCACACTTTTTTTAAAGCGGGCCAATACAAAATAAAAACGACTGTGACGTCAGAGACTAGTGTTGATCCAACGCCGTCTGGGATAAACATACATCCAGACCAAGATGTTGGAATAGTATTATAGTAGGCCGAGTATTTACATCAAAGACGGCGCGGGTGTTTTAAACAAGAGCAGGCGTCTAGCGTAGGGACTACAGTGGAATGTAAACAGAGGGCGGGACATTTTTACATTGAACGCTAGCCAGAAAACGAGAAAAGTTGACATTGCAATCAAAAAACAGTAAACTGAAACAGTTCCTAGGTGATAGGCTAGGGACGTAGAAAATTATTTATGATAACAACAGTCTAGGCCAATTTCGTTCCTTGTAGGGATATAGGCATGGTATGTGAATACTAAAATACTGCACTTGAAAAGGGCCCTAGGTTAACTTGCAAGACCTAAGGCCGCTGCACGTTCATGTTCTGACACACATTACCCGCACAAAAACCTTACTTGATGAGCTAATTAAAGCCTATGTGGTAGGATAAAGAATACCTATGGATAGTCCTTTAGGCTATGCAAAAAAAACTCAAGGACAAAATGGCTCGTTATTCTTTATCACGAATGATCTCGCGAAATCTCCTGGTCACGACACGAAAAAAGAGAAAACAAAGACGGTGAAAAATGTACATCTCCTGTGGAGTTGTTGTGGTTGAGCGGGATGGTGCGAGCCCCACCGCCGACTGGATGAAATATGTACGAAATATAGTTTGACATAGTTTACAATTGGCCTTAGACTCAACACAGTTCTGACGTGGAAGTAAGCCGTCCCTAAAGATGGGCACGCTCTGTTTTTTGGCGCGGCCAAAACTGGGGGACCAGTTAATTCTTGTTTTTAAATTACACAAAAAAACATTTTTTTTTAAATAAAAAAAAAGTGCAGTGCACACTATTAAGACATGAATAAGAAGTTAAAATAAAATATAAATCTTAAGTGAATATTCCCTATTGCGACGTTTAGGTGATCACAATAGCCTTTATGTCACGTTTCATTAAGCTCGAAACATGTAGGCCCGTTCTATACTTAGTGACCATTCCTTTTACGATTCGTACACAGAGGAACTCGCATATTAATTTTGCAGTTGTGTCGCTTTTAGGTGATCACCAATAGCTTGCCCCAGTGTTGTGTGTATATGTATGCTCCCGAAAGCATTAGCCTTCTATACCTTTTAGTGACCATTCTCGTTTACCTTGTCTCGTACACAAGAGGAAACACAATATTAATTTTGTACAGTTGTATCGCGTTCAGTTCGATTGCACAAATAAACAATGTCAAGTTTCAATAAAACAGTCGAATAACAAGCGGCCAAGGAGACATTGCAACTTTTTAGGGCTAGGCTTACAAAAGTTGTTGTAGACCACGATTATGGACCACAATGCAAAGCTAGAGCAAGGACTAGCGACCAAATTAATTGATTTATCGAAAGGCAGCGTGGTTAGAGACTCGGCTTCCAGTGCAGGAGGTCCAGGGCCCTCTATGTCTATAAACTCCGACATAAATTAAATAAGTTATTATTAGTCCCTTCGTAAGTTTTTGACGCGGTGATCGGATTTGTGGTTTAATGGTTCAAGGTCAAAGGAATGTGAATTTGCTTTCGTTAGACGAGAAATTTGTTATGTTGGATTAGAAAAAAATGGTGGATGAAAAGCCCTGTAGCCTATGCACTAAACACAAACAACAATTACAATGTTCTCATAATAGAATAACAATTGAGCGTCTTATGCTCAAAAGCAAACGTACCATCTTGTAGTAAAGGGCCTCACCCCTAAGAATTCTGTTTTTGCATTCCATTTTCCATAAAATTATACCCATCAGTAAACACCCATTCTTCCCGATTGGAAAAAAAAATCATCATTTTTATTTTTACTCCTTTCGAAGATGTGATGTGGAGCAAATTGACTGTGATTCCATTTGATCAATTTGGCCGACCATTGTGGACTGCCGAACTACAATGTGAATTACCTTATCGACCTCGACCAAACCACAACCGCATCGATTACCATTGAAAACTACAAAATTCCAATTCAGTGCCAGAGTTTACATAATAGGGTCCAGGGTTCGATTCCTGCTTTAGTCGAAGTTTAGGTAAAGTTTTCATTTCATGATGTGCGAACCTATCAATTAGGTGTATTAATTAGGAATTTGTAAAAAAACTTACTTTGTGGAGCGCGTGCTAGCAAAGAGGCAAATAAAAAATTCTCAAGATGTTTCCGGTCTAACCTGTTGATTCGGGCGCGTAATGTCTGCAGGTGGAATCGTTGTCCATCTGGGACTTGATCGATGTTTCCTAACACTTATAAATATAGCCTATCTCTAGCTGGTCATTTTACCACAGCTCGGTCCTATGGAGCTGCGCCTACGCTTGGGTCGTACTTTAAACTTAATTGTCTTCACTGGAAAAAACTTTAAGTTCTGTGACTGACCGTGTGGTAGACTCGACACTACGCAATCGTTATTTAGTCAATTGCATAGCGTGCAAACTGACAATCCAAAATGCAACAAACGTTAAATTATGTGTAAATGTATATGTAAACGTAAAACTGTCTGTGGCTTCCTTGGTCTTGTGGTTTATGCGTCAATCTGCTTCCACAGCAGAAGGTCCAGGGTTCGATTCCCGCCAAAGTGTCTCATGAAGATTTTAATTTCTGATTTAGGACTTAACCCGTCCTATACAGTTTCTTATCTTAGGCAGTTTGTAAACAGGTGACTTTGGAGCCATTCCTAGCAACGACCAGCACATTAAATAAATTCAGAGTATTATGCACAGAGGCCTTGTGAATCTGGCCTTGAGTCTGCAGGGTGTTCCGCATTGTCCATAACCACTGATTGCTAGATATATTTCCTAATTTAAAAATATCAGATCTTATAGGATGGTTATCGGCTCAGCTCGTTCGATTGCACCATCGGGGCCTACAGGGTTGACTTGGTCGCTTTGAGTTTACATGTCCCCCACTGGAAAATCGAGATGACTGAGTGGGTAGACGTCTAAATTCAATGTATTATTTATTTATTTATTGAACGATATTGTGAGCTGTAGCGAGAAGTGTAGTGTTAGTTATCTCCATTCGACTCTTTAAACGGACCCTATGTGTTTTTCTGCGTGCGTTGGGTTGTGTGGGTGCCTCTGTGTGTATGGTGTGTGTGAGTGTGTACGTTGAAAATCAGCGAATCGTCTGAACAGATTGCGCTTTGAAATTTTTAAACAGACATCCGGTACGACTTATTGAGAAACTGCTAGACAAATATCAGCAAGATTCATGCGATTTATAGCCTACAAGAAATATTAAATGAGAAAATTATGGAAGTCCATGTTTAGAAATTATTTTTAACGACAATGTTTTAGATTTTGAAAAGATATTTTTTGTTTGTTATTCGCTTTTCTGGCCGTGAACGCCGGCCCATGCAATGTCTTGTCGAATGTTGCACGTCAAGGTACCCCCAAATTCGCTCGTTAGATGAGTAAAAACTTGCCAATATTTCACGTATTTTGTACTGGCTATTAGTTTACCATAGTAGGCCCTATTGTCACAGATGATGTGACTACACTGGTTATATGCATTTCAAAACTATGTTTAATAATTTTTTAATACAATCTAGGAATTACTAAAATCGTGTCCCGATCCGGGGATTGAACCCAAGTCTCCCACATTTCGGCCTATAAGGTGCGCTTTAGCCAACTTAGACTTGTGAAACGCCAAAGTCGTGTTAGACGACGTCGTGAGCAATCAATGCGGTGAGTTACCCGGGAACATTATGAATTTAAGTTTGAAATAAGCACACAGCATTCGTATAAATAAATAGTTTTTTTAAAAGTGTAGTGGATTACGGGCGCTGGGTCAACGAGTAAGGCACCATAAATGCGCACTCTCTAGGCCTATGATAGGCTAGGTAGGCCTAAGTAGGGGGAAGAAAGAGTAATGTAAACCACGCCGGGTACCTCAAACACATGGCTCACCTCAACCGTTTGTAACAATGACTTTGGCGTTTCCCTAGTTTAAAAAAGGAGTATGAAGGCTTACCATGAACAGAAAATAATCAACATTTTAACCATTTGGCAAGGGAAGGGAAAATGCAAAAAATAAAAGGAATAAAAATTGTGGGTAAACAGAGGATTTTAATGTTAAGTTTTATTATTATAAATATTCACAAATTTTTAATTGTCGAATCAAAACTCGAACTTTGCACTATAGGTCCTCGCACAACTTTTTCCCACTGATGTACTGTAGCGCGACTTGCTTCAAAAATGTTATCATTGAAACATCCATTGATTTTTTATTTAAATTTCACATGTAGCATTGATATTTAAGAGCGGTTTCTTCTTATTTGCGGTTTCTGTTTAATGATTGGTGTTTTTATTGTGGTTATGGCTAGGCCTATGCCAATTAGTTCACCTGCGCCACTTCTACTATCTGTGCCTGCGCATTGATCATCATCATCAAACACAGACAGATGTCATGATGTAATCGTAGGCCTACTCCTCGCAGGGCTAATTCGACTATTGATTATCAATCGATTGCTGCTGTAGGCAAGGCTTCCAATAAGTAGGAATTTCAAAGCTTCGGTTTGGGTTTGACTTGCAAATGATTCTCGAACCGAAGCGGTTTAAAGTTTGGTTTGTTTGCACAATTTTAGTTAACAGCCAAGACTAATAAAATAGCAAACTTAAAAGGTTACAATACATCTATTTTTAAAGATTACTCAATGTCTAGTACCGGTACCTGACAGACTTGACTTCAAAATGTGCTACTCGCACACATCTAGAATGAAGCTACGGGTGAGAGCATCCTTATAACCCCCTCGCACCTACTTCTCCCAGTCGAGTGCCCTGACTGAACATCCTCTCTAAGCTGTTCCACTTTTTAAAAACACGAACTTGTCAACCGGAAATAGATAAAAGAAACTTCTTTCACACTGAACAGTGAACAATCCACGCTTAAGAGAGTATAGGCCTTGGGACAATTGCGGTTTGTGGCTGCCCCTTGAGACACACAGGTGTTTTGAGATTTTGAACAAAGATGTCACAAAATGTGGAAATATAGGGCTCTACAGTAAAATAAATTTCTAAAATTATCTTTACCCCAATTTCACAAATTTTGATTTTGTTAAAAATACCTCAATTTACTATATTTGTGAATTTGTTCTGGCTGATTAAGCCAAAATTGGTAAAATCTATGATTGTAGGTCTGTCCATGTATGCTTTATTGACAACTTTGCAAAGTTTCGTATACATTGATGCTTCTTGGACTTGAGAGCAAATGGTTATTTCTTAACTGCCAAAATATAATATGGTCCTATCCCTTCTTTTAAAAACAATTGCACGCACCTCACATTCTGCCGTAATATTCGGCACCATCTGTTGTATATACTTGGATGCTACGTTACTGCAGGCCTCCCAGCTTGGAAGAGGCGTGCTGGGAGCGCCCCTCCACGCCTTGTCGACTTCGTTGCGAACCACATGTCGGGAAGCTTAACTCTGTTGACTTACGATGCTGGGGGAAAAAGCTATGATAGGTTGATAGCTGCCTCTTTAAATTTCCTACTTTTTTGTTCATTTCTTATTTAAATTCAAATGTAGGATAGTTTTCAAGAAGATCAAATTATGGAAGTCTGGTATCTGTTTTCTATAAGCCTTTAACATTATGTTAGGACAAAACTGGCCCTAGTTATTATTGGTTGTGTTCCGTTAACTGCTGGACCTACTGAGCCAGTAAGCCAGCTTAGCTGTACCCGTTCCGTTAACTGCTGTCAGTAGTGTGCCGAGCGTTCCGTAAGTTGCTGGCCCTGTGCCTTCAGCAACTGGAAGTGCTTGAGGTTTTTTGCTCAGTATTTGCCAGTAAACATCATGGCGGCATTGAAATGTCAGTTTGCTTCCAAAGGGAATAAATTACTGTATTTGTCAAGGTAAAAAGATATTAATTTATAGGTTGCAATTAATGTGTGATGGCTTTAGGCCTAGGCCTAGGCTAGATGACGGCTTTGAATATTCTGCCAAGAGAATAAATGATTTATTAAACCCATAATTGAGAATAAACGTGAAATCTTTTCATTTCTCTGAATATCATGTTTAAAATTGACTGCACGATTATTTTTCTGTCATTTGCATTGCTTGTGCTGGATGCTGCCAGCTGGAACCATTCCGTTTTCTACGCCTACTGACCGCGCAGGCTAGCACTGTTGTTTACTGTGCTCCCAGTAGAGCCAGCAGGTAACAGAATGCAACCAAAATAACTAGGGCCAGTTTTGTTCACATAAGTGATGTAGGACTCGTTGGTTTTGATTTTGGAATAGTAGAGTTGCACGAACACTAAGGACCGTATTCATAGTCGTCTCCTAGCCCAATGGGTTCTTAATGGGTCCTTAAGGCCCAAGTATCCCTAGCCTGGCACGCTTCGTTGACTTTTCGAGGCAAAGTGGGTGTGTAAAATAAGCGCATTAGGGGCAGAGTCAGAATCCTTTCACGGTATATCTTGCTCGCCGTTCATTGGTCACTATATCAGGTTATTTACCACAGTTTTTTTTGTATGTCGCTAGAAAATCCTATTGAAATGTGCTTTCAGTCATCCTAGCGTCT
Organism: Sweltsa coloradensis; assembly: GCA_024449915.1. Taxonomy (NCBI): domain Eukaryota; kingdom Metazoa; phylum Arthropoda; class Insecta; order Plecoptera; family Chloroperlidae; genus Sweltsa; species Sweltsa coloradensis. Next base: position 11,216 of record JAMZAV010013578.1, on the reverse strand, counting down.
TGGGCCTACCATTCCTTCTTGTCACATTGTTCAAATGAAGAATAGAACCCACAACGTTTATTACAGAGAGGCTTTTTTATGATATGTATATATTTTTCTTTCCATTACTAATATGCGAATATTTTGATGCTCAAATCATTTTGATTTTTGTTCCTACGATAAAAATTACGGTAAATATCATATTAGAAATAAAATACTAGATTATACTAGTGTAACACAATAGGCGTAATTTTTATCGTAGAGAAAAAAATCAAAATGCTTACCACATAGAAATGTTCACATTAAAATACTGCAAATAAAAAAAATAAGAATATCATAAAAATAAGCATTGCTGTAAAAAGAATATAGTTTCTTTTATGCGTTTGAACAATGCGACAAGGGTTGAAAGGCTGACAAGTTGAAGACCGGCTCGTGCAACTTGGCCCTAGCGCGGGGGGAGGGAGGGGGGGAAGACAAGGATCCAACTACCTGGATCAGAGATCAGTGATCTTTTATTTACTTCAAAACATAGTAATGCGATTCGCAAACGGAACAATATATTACGTGCTACCACGAAACCGCATTCCAGGTTCGAATCCTAGCTTGGGCAAGTATGTCGTGTTTATGATCTTCGTGTACGAATATATGAAATACGAATATAATTTTAGGGTACTCGTGAGGTTCTTATTCGAGACTCTAAATCGTCGAATCGATACCGCCATCGGCAATCCCGACTGAAGTAGTTTTCCGACAATTTTCCTAGTCGTGAGCACCCCTCGCAAGTTCCTTTCAAACTGTATTTACATATCGTTCCAGTTTTCCATCTAAAGAGGTGCCAATCAGGAAAGAAGAAAGGTGATCATACAATCTAGAATTCTTACGAAATATTTTTATTGCTCAGTGCCGTGCATTCGCGTGGGATTGGTCATAATATACCTAGACCATTGCCAACATTCCTTGATCTTTTGAATAGGCGAGAATAAAATCGCATTACAAACACAACACTAGTAAATTGTTTGATCCCTCTTTATTGACACATCAAGTAGTGGTTTAGTTATAAAATTTACATAATAGTCAAAGCAATTATCCAATCACAAATGCATGCATTGTCTGCTGTATAATAGTCTATGTATGAAACATTGAAACTACTATAAACCATCAACACAAAAATAATTAATTCTATTAGTTGTTCATTTAGAATGTAGATAAAGAGTTATATGAAATATGTGTAACGATGACAGAATCATACATAATACATTGTGTAATCTCTCTCTGTAGTCACAACACAATGAAGTGAAATATTCACAGATATGACGCCAAATCGAACCGTTCCCAAGTTGTAATATACAACAATGTATCACCCAACCAATATTTCCTTTCATAACACAAAATAAAAAATCGAAGTATCCTTTCCTTCCTGTGATTCAGAATGCTTTCTACCACGAAATAAATAAATAAATCTTTGTGGCCTTTCTTCTAAGAAGATGCTCTATTATCTGTCCTATCTTCGTCTGAGTGCGAGATGTGTAGGTTACACAAAAACACTAAAAACAATAGAATAATTGAGGGTCTGCTGCGATCACTGAGGCATATCTTCCGAGAAATGGAATTCAATATGGCCATTCTGTGACACTTTTATCAAATATCGTAACTCGAAACACTTAGGCAATTAGTTGAAACATTTCGCAGATGACATTTCTAGCATTATTATTCAATGTCGTATTCGATCTAAAGAGCCACTCAATACTCATTACAGCCGGTGGAGGTATATCTGTAGCCATGATCATTGATCACCACGTAGACACGTTTTGTCTCTATTGCTCTCGATTTCTCACTCATTCTTAATTTCTTTATTCGCCATTCTTTTCCGTGTAATATTGCCAGTCAACTATCCCCCCCCCCCCAACACCTCACCATCAATAATAGATTTATAATTTAATATGTTTTTATTCCTTTCGTGTTTATTTCAAGTTATAATATGAATTGTGTAACTAATTGGTGGTTCATGTGGATGCCGATTGATACAATATACAGCTATTGTAAAAGAAACGAACAAAATCATTAGCGTGGGTGAATTGATTTTATCTGAATATAACGGTTGCACTAATGTGTCTGCGTTGCGAGAATTATCGCAGTCTGTAGTTGTGTTGAGAAAGCCAACAGGCCAGTCAGCCACCAACGTGCCTGCAAGGGGGGTTGACAATTGCAAAGGCCCGAACTGCATCCCAAGCTGGCAATTTTTTTTGGAAATAAATGATAACATTGACAGAGGGAGTGCAGACAAATACGCAATAAATAACGGGACAGACTGACAGGAGTAAGTTCAGAATGCACCTCTTGTCTCTGACCGGCGGAGATATGACGTCGGGGCCCGGCATAATATGGTCGCGACCCGGTGGTTGAGAAACACTAACGTATAATTAACAAAGTAGAGTAATTATTTATTATAATTATAATAAATATATTTGATACTCTCACATTTTGGCAACGATGCTAATCGAGACAAGGAGAGTAAATTATACAGGAAAATGAAAAAACCGCCACATAGGCCTAATACCCATGGTCAAACCAGAATTCGAACCTGGATCTCAGGAACCGCGATTTACCACACCAACCCACCACCAGTGTTGTGACTTATTTAGATAAAATCCGTCATCTATTATCTTATCTAGAAAAGTTTTTGTTGTTATATCGATTTCTATTATCTAAATAAAATAGTTTATCTTATCTGAACTTTTTAAGCTTTAAATATTTTTTTTTCGATAAATTAATAAACAATAATGTAGACAAAAATAATAACCAATCACTTTTTAAATGAAAACTACTTCTACAGTTGTAATGTGCGTGCCGGGGTAATGTCAACTTGTTGGGTCTGATAAATATTACGATTGACAAGAAAACTGTTGTTGGGGTGGGGGGTGGGGGTGAGGAGGGTGGGGAACAAAAACATAAATCTCAATAATTATTATCTTTTATCTAAATAAATTTATGTAGATAATTATTTTCAATCTTTTATCTAGATAATTTTCCACATTTTTCTTTTGTCTTATGTGGATATTTTATTTGAGAATTATCTTTATCTAGATAAAAAATAAATTATCTAGTCACAACACTGTCCACCACTGCCAATAAGACATGTAAAATACTTGTTGCGACTAAGAACTCGAGCAGCGTTGAAAGGATTTTCAGTTCCACAACCAGATCAATGAGGCGGAATGGTATTTCAAGATGTTACTTGGCCTGAGGCTTTGTAACCAGTCTGTCGCCGTGTCGGTATTGTGTCGCGAAGAAAGGTAGATGGGTAGGCGCGATCTACTGCTTGACCCAGCCCCCAATTCCACGAGAATAAGACGTTCATCAAAACCCCTACAGAGGACATCACTATCGGTGCAAAATTAATCAATCATTAGTCACCTCACTGGCATGTCAATTATACGTTTTTTGTACTCCGCTTTCGAATACTGGCTGTAAAGAATGAGAGTAATAACTAGGTTGAATAAAAAATTATAATTTATGATTCCTTAGAGTTGCGATGTTCTAATTATAACATTTTCAAATATATAAACCAACGTAGTAAATCTGGCATCTGTTTATTGCACGAAACAAAAAAAATTACTAACATTGAAGCAATAGTTTAGACGCTACGAGGATTCTAGTAAGACACTGCATATGCAGGGGGGTATTTCGCCCTTAATGGGTCTGAGAGCTTTGGTTTTATGCATGTTATTTTCTCTCTAAACCAAAACCCTTAGCCCATTTGTAAGCGCATTGGGGCCTAAATTAACTTTTTTTTCCACCAGCCTTTCAGGCTAGCGGCAACAATAATCCTCTAGCCCGACTGCCCGAGAGCATTTTTACTAGCCCGTAATAGGGAATATTCCACTTCCTATTTTATATTTTATTTTAATTCTTATATATGTCGTAATAGTCACTGCACTTTTTTTTTTTTTTTTTTATTATGTATTTTGTGTAATTTAAACAAAGTAAATTTGAACCCCAGTTTGCGCGCCAAAAACGAGCGTGCACCATCTTTGGACGGTACTACGTCATAACTGTGTAGAGTCAAGGCCAATTAGAAACTAAATGTACGTATATTTGTACATATTTACATACAGACGGCGGTGCTCGCCCATCCGCTCAACAACAAGCACAACTCCACAGCCACTTAAACGATCGATGTACATTTTCACACAATTTTCTTTTTCTTTTTTTGTATGTGACCGGAGGATATTGTTGGATGAGCGAAGCAAAGACTTCAATTTCACTGACCCCCCCAAAAAATTTAGCTCGGGTGTTTTTTTTTGTTTGTTTGTTTGTTTTTCTGTCTGTTTGTTTGCACGATCCCGGGCAAACGGCATATGCGATCTTGATGAAAATTGGAGGGGACCTTCGTTTTTTTCTGTCTGTTTGTTTGCACGATCCCGGGCAAACGGCATATGCGATCTTGATGAAAATTGGAGGGGATCTTCGTTTTCTCTGAACTTGCCACGTTTTTGGGTACAATCGAAGAAATATTTCTCATGAATATCGTACTTTTACGATTTTTAGTGCGATATTTTCGTGACATTTGGACCGATTCTGACCAAACAAGTGGGGCTACAACGTTCATATTTCACATGCACATTAAGGTAATGGTGATGTATTGACGTTCGAAAGAAAAAGTTGAAAAAGTTTGCCAGAATCTATAGAAATAAAGGATTTAATTTGAGTTTTTTGAGGTGTTTTTTTTTTATTTCTTTATTTCTATAGATTCTGGCTAACTTTTTCAACTTTTTCTTTCAAAAGTCAATACATCACCCTTACCTTAATGTCCATGTGAAATATGAACGTTGGAACCCCACCCGTTTGGTCAGGATCCGCCCAAATAGCACGAAAATGATTTTAGACCTTTCTCACAGCCTTGTATGAAAACTTCACAGGAGATTTTATACCTTACTCACAGCCTTGTTACAAACAATCAAAGATCCAACAGACCTAATGATTGCTTTGTATGGGCAGTGTTAATATGTTGTTATTATTATTTTAAATTAATATTAACATTTTATTTTTAAAAAGCTCATCCATCAACGCGACTAAAAAAAGCGTTTGCGAAGCTTCCTAGTGATAAAGAATTACGAGCATTTTTATCTTGAATTTTTGCACAGCCTAGGTCTATCATGCTATTCTTTATCTACATTATGCTTTAATTAGTCATCAAAGTAAGGTTTTTGTGCGGGATGTGTGTCGGAACACGGACGTGCAGGCCTAGGGTTGGCATGCTAAGCCTAGGTCTTGTCAAGTGAGTAATTTAGTATTCACATATCAAGACCTATATCCTACAGGAACGATTGGCCTAGACTGTTGTATTATAAATAATTTTCTACGCCTGGGCCTAGACCTAGGACTGTTTCAGTTTTGTGTTTTGAGAGCAATGTCATTTTTTTCTCGTTTACCGGCTAGGCGCTAAAGGTAAAATGTCCGCCATCTGTTCACACTACTGTAGGCTACGCTAGGCGCTGCTTTGTTTAAAACACCGTCGTCTGGATGTATGCATGTATGTGTATCCAGACGGCGTTGGTTTGACACAGTTCTGACGTCATAGTCGTTTTTGCCGCTCTTAGAATATTTGTAAAAATGCTGTTTTTAAAACGGCTATAAATTATTGGATTCTTATTTCACGAAAAAACAAAGTACGAAAAGGACGAAATACTTCTTCTAAAAAATCTATTTGCACAGTATTTGACGGAAGTGGAATATTCCCTATTGATGTAAAACGATCATACGTGAATTTTTAAGTCACAATATTCGCCGGGTGTGACGTGTGCGTGTGGGGGACTAGGGAGTGACCGGAAACGATTTTTCACCATACTAATAACAATAATAAGATAAGCCTAAATGTAGAGATTTTTATTTTCCATACTAGGTAGGTGTGTTGTCACCCTTTGCCGCTTGTGAAGAACAATGTTAAAACTTTAGTGCTATTAAAAAAAAATACTAGGTAGCGCACAACTATTGTAAACTTGTTAGGTTATCGGCGCGAAATATTATGATTTTTTGAACTGCAATTAGGAAATCTGGAAAAGTACTCGCCGCCTGTCGGGCTAGTGACATGAGAGTTTTACTAGCCCGAGCAAAGTTTCACTAGCCTCGGGCGTGGGTTAATTTCGACCCCTGCATGAGTTTTAAATTATTATTTAGAAGCAACAGCATAGTGTAGTATAGGTCAGGTACAGTATAAGGCGGCAGTCAAGTAAATCGCGCACCGGTTGTTTAGGATTAATACCAGAGTTTATACCATAACATTTCATGTGGACAATGGTACGAAGTATAGGCCTACCATAAAGAAGAGTGAGGAGTTGTTTAATTGTGTGAAATAACAAGACAAAAACGTAGAAACTGTCTTCCAACTCGCACGTTTTGTTTCATTCCGCATCAGAGAAGACTGAAGACTGTGAAGAGATACAATTTTGGCTATCGAAAGTGAAAGCAATGAGATGATGAATAATGTGCATTCTACTAATAGTTCAACATATTTATTTATAACAAAGCCAGAGGACATATACAACGTACACATATGGCATACAAATATCAATATAACAATAATATCACACACTTTTGGTACAACTTGCATTTTCCTATGAAAATGGACCATGGAACAATTTTGAAGTGGTGTGTTTGATCTGCACCAACCTCACAAGGTGTTTAAAATCCACAATATCAGACTAAAAGAACCTGAAACATGCTTTAGGCCTACATACTATTTATTGAAAAGGGAATTGAGATGGAATGCAAAGAAAAGAGCAAAAGGCCTACCTACCGTATGATGTAAGTCGTATATAATACTGTTTTGAAGACTACGTTGAGTAGTCACGGGAAGAACTTTACGAAAAAAGAAAGAAGTGTAAAGGAGTTTTAGAAACTATTGCAGCAACAAAGAAGAGGCTGTGCCAAGTCCATGACTGGCTAGAAACACTGAAAGTAGGGATGCACACGATAATCGATATTGAAAATGTTTCAAAATGAAGATTTTCGTTTCATATAAAATTTCTATTGTATTTTCTAAGCCCCGTATCACTGCTATTCAATTTGTTTCTTTATGTAAATGATACAAAATTTCATTGGTACAACGATCACGGAGGCTCAAAGATTTCACATTTTTCTGACTGAACAAAATTGGTGCCGACTGTTTGAGACATTCAATCGTCACGTGTCCATCTGCAGGTAGAAGTGTGGCACCGTTTAGTACAGACTACAGACATTAATGTTTGATGCTAATATTATCTATCAATAATGCTGTCAACTTTTAGATGTTGATAATTTTCAATATAATATAGTTGTGCGTTCCTAACTTAAGTCCACCTCATGTCGAACCGGGTTTTGGGGTTTTTATTCTACTACAGTATTAGAACTGTGGCTAACTGAAAGCTAGTGTGCAACCACTAAGTTTCTGTCGGTGAGACACGAGAGGTTTACTACCGAATAAGTAACAAGTAGCAATCGATTACGATGGATAAATATGGATATTTTTTGCGTAGATCGATAACCGAAAAAAATTAAGCCTTTACTTCCTTGCATATCGATGCTGACCGTCGACCTTTTGCGAGTGCATCCTTTTGTTCCTTCTATTTGCTTAAAACAGTTTTTCCACGCTAGCCACAACTTTAACGAGAGCCCTCCGGCCCAACGAGAGCTCGCTACATAGTGTAAACAGATGCTACTCGGCTCATGTGTTGTCTTTGTGAAGGTCGTGTTTCTCGGAAATCTTAGTTCTGTGAAGTTTCATTTCAGCTTTTGTTGTGATTGTCGTTCATTCATTTACGAGATATTATCAGTAACTATTCAATGCTCAGAGTCCGATATATATTACGGGACAAGATGAATAATATTCGACATTACTTTGGAATACGACATAATATTGGTCTGAGTGAACTGATAAGATAATATTATCGTAGAACTACGGAATGAAGTAAAGCAATACCAAGTTGGCACGGGGTGGTGAGGAATGCTTGTGTTGACCTTGAATGGCGTACTACAATATCGGTTGTGATGAGGCGAGGTTGAGCAATTGGCACCTGTAGGCACGGCGAGTAAAGCCGCCCGGCAACACATGCACGCCATGCAAGTTGCCTACACTGTAGCAAGGCAGGGGCAATGCGTTGCACTTTGGGCCTCTCGCAGTAGACGATTTTTTTTCTTCAAACGGCAACCCTATCATCTAGACCAGGGGTCGGCAACCTTTTGCAACGTGTGTGCCAAAATGATGTTAATTTTTTTAACTATATTGTTCGCGTGCCAGTACAAATTTTACGAAGACAAAATGTTAATTTGTTATTATTCAGGAAACACTAAAAATAACCATTGCAATACTCCCACTACAACCACTACATCATTAATACTACTTTTACACTTTTGATCTTTCAAATGCGTTTATTTTTATTTTTTTATGTTATATTACAATTTACAAAGCTAAATTAGAAATTGAAAAAAAATATTTTGTACATGTTCTGCTATTCACCTACATTTGTTTTGTGCTGAACTCGTCCATCGTAGATTGTTGAAGGCCTCGCTAGTGACTTCCCTATAGTGGTGTTTATTTGCATCGAGTTTTTCTTTTAGTTTTCCGCAAAACTCGGAGTAGTTTAGTGTGGGTTGGCTGCGTACAGCTCCAAGAATATTTTTCATGTGTGAAAACACTTGCTCACATGTGTAGCTAGAGCCGAATGCTGACATAAGAGCAAATGCGACTTTCTTCATCGAGTTGAACTTCGAAGGTAATGAGGCCCAACAGGCAAATATTATGTCAGTGTTCCTATGACCCACGATTTCTACATTTAGCAATGCTTTGAATTTATCAATCCCGAGATTGGAAGATTGAAACTCAACTAGTTCCATTTCTAGATTTTCAACGTCCATCCAATTAAAAATAACTTAGCTCCAGGTGGTGAGTGTGAAGCATAGTCGGGGGTAAAAATTTGACGACCTGCTAAAGTGTATTTATCGTTGAGATACAAAGTGACCATTTTGGTGGCGAGGCGGGTAGGGTCGTTCCCGTTCATTGTCTGCGTATCGCTAGCCGAGCTAAGGGATGGAATATCAATTACTGAGGTCCATGTAAACACACAGTATTATTTGTTACAAAAACATGAACCCGAATTCGACTGTCAGTCATGGTAATTGGTAAATGTTTTTAAATTCTAGTCAGGGTAGTAGCGTGTGGGGTTAGGCTTAGCACCTTCGGAATTGGGGTAGCTACCACGCAGACAATGGACGGGGCGACCCACCCCGCCTCGCCAACTCACTGGTCACTTTGTATCTCAAGGATAAATACACTTTAGTTAATAAAACATATTATCTAGGCTTCGTCTCGATTAACCAAGTTGCATAAATATGAGACATTAAGCAATAACCAATCAATAAGCTAGTCTACTCAAATAAAATTCAGATTTATTGGATGAGGGTAGCGAGCGAAGCGAAGACTTCAATTTCACTGACCCCCAAAAAAATTTAGTTCGGGTGTTTTTTTGTTTGTTTGTTTGTTTGTTTGTTTTTTTTTGTTTGTTTTTTTGTCTGTTTGTTCGCACGATTCCGGGCAAACGGCATAAGCGATCTTGATGAAAATTGAAGGGGACCTTCGAAATCTCTGAACTTAGACGTGCCACGTTTTTGGGTACAATCGAAGAAATATTTCTCATGAATATCGTACTTTTACGATTTTTTTCGATTTTTAGTGCGATATTTTCGTGACATTTGGTCCGATTCTGACCAAAGGGGTAGGGCTACAACGTTCATATTTTACATGGACATTAAGGTTATGGTGATGTAGTACCCTTTGAAAGAAAAAGTTGAAAAAGTTTGCCAGAATCCATAGAAATAAAGCTTTTAATATAAGTTTTTCGATTTTTAGTGCGATATTTTCGTCACATTTGGGCCGATTCGGACCAAACAGTTGGGGCCAAAACGTTCAGATTTCACATGGACATTAAAGTTATGGTGATGTTGAACCTTTTGAAAGAAAAAGTTGAAAAAGTTTGCCAGAATCCATAGAAATAAAGCTTTTAATATAAGTTTTTTACGGTAAATAATACCAATTGACAAGAAACAAAAGAAACTTGACAACAATCACCAAACAATGCGTAGGCAACAAAACAAAGCACTTGCAATAGTAAAGATATCCCACGCAAACTAAAAACTTTAAAAAGCTCATCCATCAACGCGGCGGGACTTAAGCGTTTTCCTAGTAACAAGAAATAGTACCAATCTTATGTTTGTCATGAGATATTAAAATTTTATATCTGGCCAAGGCGCGTGCCACAGGGAATAGCTTGGCGTGCCACTACGTGGCACTCGTGCCATAGGTTGCCGACCCCTGATCTAGACATATAGCCAACCCTGCTCTACAGGCTGATGTAAGACTGGCTGCTCAATACACACGGACGTCAGGAGCTGTCCAACCTTGTAGCGCATGTCAAGTCTCTTAAGGTCTGCGCTAAATGCGAATTACTTGAGTGGTTTGAGGCCCTGCTTGCACTGTAGAAGATTCCGGGTTCGATTCCCATAGCAGGCAGAAGTTTTTAACTTCCAAAAGGGACTTCACAGCAACTTGAAAAAGTCTTAGCAACAAAGCAACTAATTAATGGATAAGAGTTTGCCAAACTACCTTTGTCATCGGCTGCGGTTACATCGTAGCAGACAAGTGAGCTTCAAATACAATTAATAGTTGGTTGGACATAATATTTGCACATCGGGGATTAGTTTGGAACGGAAATCCAACCTCCCCCTCTCATCAAGCCTCTAAATTCACAGTTTTATTTATATAACATTACCACAAGACTTAGTATGACCATGTTGATAGCGCCTTTAACGCAGACCCTAGAGAATTGCACTGGAGAAACGGTTGGTTATACGAAATGAAGAGAATGTTTTAAAGAAGGATTGAAGGAAGAATACCATAGCAGAAGACTTGGAGGCAAACGGAGAGAGCTGGGAAGATATTGAAAAGATTTGATTGTTGAGAGGTTAGAAAGAAGTGGAAATATTTGGTCGCAAAACCCAAGCTGACCCTTTCAGAAGCAGGAAATTGAGATGGATAATAATGATAAATCTATAATCCTAGGCCACTTCCATCCAATGAATTGCCAACTTATCAGCCTTAGTACCTTGATGTTAAAAATGAGAAACAATTGCATCATGAATCTTAGCAGATCAAGAAAACCTGTAGCTCATCCAATGAGATGGTGGGCAAAAAAAACTTGATGCCA
>JAMZAV010013577.1:0-15703 GCA_024449915.1 Sweltsa coloradensis | reverse complement strand
TGCAAACGGCCGGGGCGCGAGGGGTCGGACGTATTTTTTATCACAATCCCAGATAAATTCCGGTCGCGTACGTCACCGAGTCGGCCGCCCACGGAGAGGGGAAACGCCCGTTTCGGTCCGCCAAAGTCGGGCCGCCCCAAAATGTGCGTTAGCAGACTCAGTATATGTACGATAGATTAGACAAGACATATATGTAGATTTCTAATCCAACCAAATACAAAAATTTGTAAAAAAAAAAACGGCAGCCAAGCTCTCCTTCAAAAGTATTCGGCTGTGAATGCTGTGAGATATAAAAGTTGAGCCAAGCTTTTTATTCTTTCTCCCTAGTTTCGCTTGAAAATAAGTAAGATCATTTCGCCTGTTGACGAGCGCCAAGCCAACGATTTTTGTGGTAAAAAAGGAAAATTTTTAAACTCGAAATCATAAAAAAATTCTTGGCCATGAACCAAATTCAATGGCCAAGGCAATTTTTTTATGATTTCGAGTTTAAAAATTTTACTTTTTACCACAAAAATCGTTGGCTTGGCGCTCGTCAACAGGCGAAATGATCTTACTTATTTTCAAAGCGAAAACTAGGGAGAAAGAATAAAAAGCTTGGCTCAACTTTTATATCTCACAGCATTCACAGCCGAATACTTTTGAAGGAGAGCTTGGCTGCCGTTTTTTTTTACAAATTTTTGTATTTGGTTGGATATTACATCTTTTTGTTGTCGTTTGCTATCAAGGTGTGAATGATTAAATTTGTTAAGTTCAAAGTTGTTTTTTTACATTTTTGGGCCCACGGTCCCCCCAAAGATACCCTTAAATAAATAAATAAATAAATAAATAAATAAATAAATAAATAAATAAATAAATATATAAATAAATAAATAAATAAATAATTTTTATTTAGAGTCTACCCACTCAGTTATATAACTGATTTTCAGTGGGGGACTTTAAATCAAAGCGACCAAGCCAACCCTGCAGGCCCCGACGCAATCGACGAGCGTGAGCGATAACCAACCAAAGATCGATATTTTTAATAGGAAATATATCAATCTGTGGTATGGACAGTGCGAACACCCGCGGATCAACGCCAGAATCAACAAGGCCGATTCAGAACAACTCTGAAATTTATTATGTGCTTCGTTGCTAGGACGGCTCCAAAGTCACCGTTTACAAACTCCTAAGACAAGAACTGATCCAAATCAGTCCAAATCAGAAGTTAAAAAACTTCTGGCTTTAGCGGGAATCGAACCCTGGCCCTTCTGCATTGGAAGCAGATACGCTAACAACAAGACCAACGCACTAGCATAAGCATTAGATATTTATAATGGTTAAGAGCATGTTTAATTTCAAGCTTGTACAAATTACTACGTCTGAGTAATTACGCGTTTTAATTTTGCTAGGACGGCTCCAAAGTCACCGTTTACAAACTCCTAAGACAAGAACTGATAGACTTAAGTCCAAATCAGAAGTTAAAAAACTTCTGACTTTAGCGGGAATCGAACCCTGGCCCTTCTGCATTGGAAGCAGTACGCTAACAACAAGACCAACGCACTAGCATAAGCACTAGATATTATAATGGTTAAGAGCGTGTCTAATTTCAAGCTTGTATACAAATTACTACGCCTGAGTAATTACGCGTTTTGATTTTGCTAGGACGGCTCCAAAAGTCACCGTTTACAAACTCCTAAGACAAGAACTGATAGACTTAAGTTCAAATCAGAAGTTAAAATTTTCTGACTTTAGCGGGAATCGAACCCTGGCCCTTCTGCATTGGAAGCAGATACGCTAACAACAAGACCAACGCACTAGCATAAGCATTTTATATTTATAATGGTTAAGAGCATGTTTAATTTCAAGCTTGTACAAATTACTACGCCTGAGTAATTACGCGTTTTGATTTTGATTTTGATTTTGATTTTCCCCGGTCCCAATTGCCCGGTTTTTGTTATATGAGGTACATCTGAGTGTGGCCCAAGTTTCAAAGTTCTAAGATGAACCGTTTTCTCGGTATAGCGTATTATTCATAAGAGTACGGAATTACCTACTTTTGATAATTTTGTTTTTTTCCGGTACCCGTTAACCAATTTTGCTTTCCATATTCAAAAGTGATAAAGAATGAGAGATATCAAAATGTATTCCACGTTTGAAACATCTCAGTTGTAGCGTTTTCTTGAATGATTCATTTCTTAAAGTTCAGATATGTTTTTTTGTCATTTTGGGCCCATGGTCATCCCAAATTTAGCCCCTTGTGTTTTGGACGCAATATATTTATAATGGTTAATAGCATGTTAAATTTCAAGTTTGTACAAATTACCACGCCTTGGTAATTACGCGTTTTGATTATCATCCAAATTTTGATTTTCTCCGGTCCCGTTACCCGATTTTGGTTTTGAAAGCAAAAGGCACTGCGTCTGAAATACACCTAAGTGTGGTCCAAGTTTCATAGTTCTAAGATTTACCGTTTTCTGTGTAGGCTAAAGAACTCTCCGCGGAGAACTGCCACCCCACCCACCACCCACCCACCCACCCAACCACCAGCCACCAGCCACCAGCCAGCCTTAAGGAATTTGACGATGTTGAGAGCCTTTTTTAACACAGAACGAGTTGTCGGATCGGGTTGATTTTTTTTTGGTAAGTCATGGACCACATACCAGGTCATATACCGAGTTTCAAGATTGTAACTCTTTCGGGGCGGCGTGTGCAGATAGCTGAAAACCCCCCAACTCTTGTAGGTGTATATAGGGCCGGAGTTCGGTGTCGCCTAAGCATCGCATCGCTTGTCTGCCGGGCGACGACCGTTCGCCCTAGATAACGTGGATATTTGAGCACCTCTTCCTTACTTCTTGTTATATTTTGAATTGACGTGGTTCATCCTCAGGAAAACTGAAATATGAGAAAATAATATATATATAAAGTGCTGAACATAGCTGTAACGAGATGAATAACCATCCCTAAATTAAAGAGATTTATATATTTATCCTTAAACTTTTTTAAAAGTCTATAATAACTTTCTAAGACTGGGATTTCCTGGTGTCACAGCAGTTCAGTCGGCAGTTGGAACATAACAATGCACAGGGAAAGCCGGCATCTTTGCATGAGCATCGTGTGATGCATCCTTTCTATCACGAGCACTTGACAAGCTCTCTGCAGCAGTCCCATATCTCCGGCAGTCTAGTCCATTTTGGATGCCAAACTCCACCATTCAAGAACCATCCCCATTCTTTAGGTGATGAAGAAATTGGCGTAAAAGTATTAGCACTTCCCCAAAGATGTCCTCCTTGATTAGCAGCACGCTGAATGTGAAGCTGCAGTGCGTCTTGAGTGGGAGGAAGGCTGTCAACACTTTTGTTCCTCGATGTGAAAAGGATTTTCCTTGCTTCATTGACTTTTCCTACATCCGTGTGTGCGTCGTACAAAAGAACAACATAACGTTCTAAGACGTCTTGAGAGGTTTTGGAAACGTTCTGCAACGGACAGGAAATTTCATGAAAAGCTGATGTGACAATTGTCGAAAGATTTCCATACTTTCCAAGCATTTTTCTTGCCCTTTTGGGAGGAGGATACGGTGATCCATCACGTGACCACTGATGCGGCCATCCGCCTCTTCCCGAGCATCACATGAAATACCAGCACTGGCGGCCTCAGCATTCTGAGATGCTACGATAAAGGAAACCACGTTGGTCACAACTTCTGCAAAATCAAACTGTGTACCAGCGTTATTTGCGAGAATGTAATACAACTCTTGCTTGTTTGTGGCATTGTGAAGAAAGTCGTTCCATTTTCCAAGTAATGGTGAAGTAACAAGAAAAAAACAAGTACAAACAAGAATGAAATTTCCTGTCCGTTGCAGAACGTTTCCAAAACCACTCAAGACGTCTTAGAACATTATGTTGTTCTTTTGTACGACGCACAAACGGATGTAGGAAAAGTCAATGAAGCAAGGAAAATTCTTTTTACATCGAAGAACAAAAGTGTTGACAGTCTTCCTCCTATTTAAGACGCACTCCAGCTTCACATTCAGTGTGCTGCTTATCAAGGAGGACATCTTGGGGAAGTGCTGATACTTTTACGCCAATTTCTTCATCACCTAAAGAAATGGGGATGGTTCTTGAATGGTGGAGTTTGGCATCCAAAATGGACTAGACTGCCGGAGATATGGGACTTCTGCAGAGAGCTTGTCAAGTGCTCATGTAAGAAAGGATGCATCACACGATGCTCATGCAAAGATGCCGGCTTTCCCTGTGCATTGTATGTTCCAACTGCCGACTGAACTGCTGCAACACAGGTAAACCCATGTGCTAGAAAGTTATCATAGACTTTTTTAAAAGTTTAAGGATAAATATATAAATCTACTTTTGTTTCTGGATGGTTATCATCTCGTTACAGCTATATTCAGCACTTTAATATATTATTTTCTCATAATTCAGTATTCCGAGGATGAGACATATTATTATAAACAACCTCAATTCAAAATGTAACAAAGAAGGAAGGAAGAAGTGCTCAAATGTCCACGTCATTAGAAATCTACGTAGGCCCTACATGTTTTGTTTTCACTATAATTAATATGAGAACGTTAAATTTAATTTAAATGTGATCATAGGAATATAGGAAACAATATACATTTCAATCATGGCGGCCATTTGATTGTAAGGGATATTTTTCTTGGCTCCCCACTGTAAACCATATACAAAAATCTTGAAATGTTTTTGGCCAAGTGGCCATTTTTATCATGCCGTCTGTTTACATTCGAAATAGGAAACAATACACATTAAAAATCATGGCGTCCATTTTGAATCGTAAGTGAAATTTTCTTGGCTCCCCACTATAAACCATACACAACATCTTGAGAGTAATTTGCCAAGTGGCACCTTCTCATCATTATTTACCGTCTGTTAACATTCAAAATTGGATACTAATAAGGTACGCAATTGTAATTCGTGGCGGCCATTTGGATCGTAAGGGCGTTTTTGCTTGGCTCCCCCTCTGTAAACCATTCATTAACATCTAAAAAAAAACGTTTTGCAATGGACACCTTCCTATCATTTTTTGCCGTCTTTTTACATTAAAAATCAGAAAATAATTTGATACACCTTATCATTCATGGCCGCCATTTTGAATGCAAGAGGTATTGCTCTGGCTCCCCCTCTGTAAACTTTTTCTATAATCTTAGAAAGCCTAGTGCTAAGTGGCACCTTTTTATCATTATTTTCAGTATGTTTATATTCCAAAAAGTAAAATAATACATATTTTTCAAACATGGCGGCCATTTTGAATCGTAGGGGTCATTTTTATGGCTCCCCCACTGTAAACCATTTTTAACATCTAAGAATATTTTTTGCCAGTAGCACCTTTCTAACATTATTTACCGTCTTTTTAAAACTCAAAATAGGTAAATAATAGGCCCTATTTATTCATGGCCGCCATTTTGAATCCTAAGGGACATTTTTCGTGGCTCCCCTTCTGTATCGCTTTTCTTTGACCTTATGAACATTTTTGCCAAGTGAAACCTTCCTACTATTTTTTGCCGTTTTATTTTGTGAACAACCCAGACTACAAGCGCGCATAGGGAATAGGCTATTTGCACAAATTCTCTAAGTGTATTTTTTCGATAGCCACTAACACCCTATAGAATACACAAAAAAATTGGATCTCTACATTTATTAGTTTGGCCGTAATGTTGTTTTTAGTTTTCATGGTCAAATTAGCGTTTTGAAACGCACCTGGTCGCGCGCCATTTTCGTGACGTCACCGGCCATGTAGGCTACCAGTGGACAAGTGTAAGCATTGGGGATAACACGCGCAGGGGCCCTGCTTTCACGGCAATCAGCAATAATAGATCGAATTAAAAGTATTGTGTTGTTCCTTTATGCACTAGCACTTGTGTAGCTACGCTACATAGGGGAGACTAAGGCATAAGGAACCTTACGGGCATAAGGAACCATGCATTAAATTCGACCAGTAGTAATTTTCTACAGTTGGTAACATGGTTATTGAGAGCAGAAAAGAACGCGCCACCACATGACACCAGTCACTCAAATGTAAGTACATTTGTTCAATTTGTATTTAAGATTGACTGTTTCTATGGTATTTTTATTAAAAAATACGCATTTTTGAACGCAAACCATTTATAGGCCACTCCCAGATATGACAAAAGTGATTGTTTTACAACGTTTGTTGTTGGCTTGAGTTGACATAACCTCTATTGCCAGTACCACTAGCTTACCGTGTGGTGAGCATTAGTGCGACTGCAAAACTTTGCACCTTGGGCAAGAGGAACCGGGGAAGATGAACCAATGGTTCCTTATGCCCTAGTTAGACAATTGAACACATTTTGAAACCTTTTTTATTTTTATTATTTTAGATGGTGTTTAATTACCAGCGTAAGTCTAGCAGAGGCGATGGTTGGGATGAAGAAGCGATGGGAAGGGTATTAAATGAAATTAAATTGAAGAAGACCCCGATAAGGACAGGCCGCAAAATTGTACAAACATCCCATATTTAACATTATGGAAACATCTCGTAAAAAACTCGGCGAAGAAAGTTGTTGGTAGTTTTAAAGCTGTTTTCACTGCAGATCAAGAGCAGGAGCTAGTGGATTATATTCACGAAATGGACGCTCGCTTTTATGGACTCACCAGGAGCAATTTATGTGAACTTGCATACGAATATGCTACAGAAAATAAAATTAACCACCCGTTTAAAAATAATGCTGCGGCGAGGAGTGGTAATGGCATTTTTATTTGCGATTTTTGTAAATCGGATGTTTTTAATTCTCTACCCAGCACTAGCCAAATCAAAACAAAATAATGTTTGTTCCCTAGTGTATTTTAACAATGGTTCGTGTTGCCCATATGGCAGTTAACCATGGTTCTACTTGCCCTGCTGACGGTTCCTATTGCCCAGCTGTCTGGGCATATGGAACCAAATGCACACTTTTGTAAAACCTTCATTATAAATTCATTTCATTACACTATACAGGATTCCTCTACAAACTTGTATTATAAACTTAATCACATATTAAAAATAAAAAAAACTGTATAACGTTTGATACAAAATGAGGTAATTATGATTTTTTATAATTAGGTGGTTCCTTATGCCCTCGTCTCCCCTAAACTGTATTAGTGTACCCAAAGATTTGAGGCGTAAATCGACATGTAGCATAGACTATAGGGAATGTTGTGGTTGCCACTTTGAACTTTTAAACTGTAAAGGTCGGATTCCTATGCGACGGCTGATACGACTGTAGACGCGCGGCTGTGAGTCACACTAGGTCTGTTCTTTTGTCCATCAATTTTTACACCTTTTGCACCTTTGAAGAAATAAGCGTTCTTTTGTCCAGGTGTAATTACAGTATTCCTTCCAAAGACGTGTTCTTTTGTCCAGGGGGTAATTACAACTTTTACACTTTTTGCATCCGCCTTTTGAGGAGGTGTAAAAGGTGTAGCTATGGAAATTCGCACCAATTTCAAAAGTAATCCTGTTATAATGTGGGATTGTTTAATAAATAGAAGATAAAACTGGCAATAATAAAATAATATGGAATGGAACTGTAGAAAATGCATAAAGCTGTGTTATTGAGTGAGATATCTTCTGAAAGTGTTTGAATTGAATGACAGCTGGCAACATAACCTCGAAATTTGCTGTCAAATTACAACAAAATCGTTCTTTTGTCCATCCCTGAAATATTACACTTTTTAACCCAATTTCTGATTCTGTATTTTACACCTAGGTGTAATTACCACAATTTGAGGTGGACAAAAGAACAAACCTATAGCTTTATAGGTAAATGAATGGAACCCGTTCCTATGACGCGTCTGTAGCCGCGCGACTGACGCGGCTCTTATGAGACGGCTTGAGCCGGACGACTCGACTGCCTCATGGAGCAGTCTAGCCGCAGCCGCCACGCGATCGGAAGTGTTTTCCTATATTAAATAATAGAACTATTGTTGTTTTTGTGAAGCTGAGTGACAAAAAACGTAATAGAACTGGTCAATATTCAAGCGAAAATTTCATAAACACACTGATGCATCGTCCAAAAGATGTCTTTGTATTAGAATACTTTGAAATCCTCCTCCTCCCTCGCCAAGTACATTGGTTTAGGGTCACTTCTTTTTAATTGATTTAGCATATTTAGTAACAATAATTCCTCTTCCTCTTCTTCAAGAAAATATGCTACCAACAGTGTTTCCACCATGCTAATCACGTGGCGACTGAAACAAGAGTCACGGCATAGGAATTTGAACAAGCGGCTCTGATCGCGCGACTCTGATCGCGCGGCTAAAGTCGCGCGGCTATAGTAGTTTCAGTCGTCGCATAGGAATCGTACCTTAAGCCGAGCTATATGCCCGGCCTATAGGCCTGTAATCTCGGGGCTTATGCACGGTAAAACATATTTGTTTGGTCCGTTATATTCGTTATTAATTAGTGGTGGCATTGTATGTTTTTAATAAACTAGTAAACATCAAGGTACTATTTATGATGTTTTATTTAGTTATTAAACAATGACAATTTAGAATTACAAAGATACATCTGAGGCCATGTTCTGAGAGAGAAGAGATCTCAAGGTTGGTACACACAGCAACTTTTGTAGTGATACAAGGCTAGTACAAATGTTAGTAGTTGCTGTTGTTGTAGGATTAATTATACAATGAATAAATCCAATACATCTTTCTTTTTTTAAGAGAAATAAACCCAAAATCAGAAAAGTAAGATTTTTGTACGTATTATACATTTAATCCTATTTAAAAATTTTAAAACCGTATTTTTTGATTTTACAAACGGCCAAATCTTGATCTGTGATTTCTTGGAAAACCCTCGGGAGGAGTTAGGCTATTTCCTTCCCGGGCTTCTTTTGGTTGGAATTTCCGTTTGATCTTGTCCGTTCACAGTAGTGGGCCGCCCCTGGATCTGGATTGGGTATCTTTTAGGGAAATCTCCTGTCGACATCGGCCTGTAGTCTTGGAACCTGTGTTAACTAAAAAATCAAGAGGAATTTGGGAAGGGACATGTCTTGGATTCCCGTGGGTTTTTGGGTGGTATCGATTTCTTTTTAAATGTTCGACCATTCGTTTTCCCAAAAGTATGACCTTGGTTGAGATCCCCCCGGCCAACTACTTTTTCCATATTTTTTAAAATCAAAATCCAAACTTCATCATTATATTAATTTGAGGAAGTTCTTTAGCCCCGAGTCATCATCGTAGTTATCTTCTGTTTCTTTCATTTGTGATCTTGTTTTTTTAAACAGCTTAAAAATCAGGCCCATTTTGGAGTAAGTTTTGAATCCAAATAAAAACTTGCCTAAAGTTTTACCCCCCCATTGGAGTTCGGGGACTAAGCCCTTTCGAGTGTGTTGATCGATATACTAGTGTGCTTTGTTGGATCTTCTTGCTTTGCTTCTTAAGATATTTTTGACTACCCACACCACTTTCAGCCATCCCGTTATTTTTTTGGATAATGAGGATGTTTTGTTTTTAAATTAAACCCGCACTTTTTGCCCAAATTTGCCTGAATTCTTGACAGTCAAACTGAGAACCGTTTTGCGCTCGTACCTTTTTTGGTTTTCCAAAATTTTGAAATACTGTTTTCATTTTTCCGATTTTGTTTTTGGATGACATTTTTCTAGTTTTAAAATTCGGGAAAACACAAAATAATTTTCTATAACTAAGTATTTTAACCCCTTCTAGTGTGAATAGTCGTTCCCACTTTATCCAGGTCCATCGGGAAAGGTTTTGATTGCTTTAAAGGGTTTCTACCGGTTATTACGTTTTTCAAGATGTTTTACTTAAAAATGATTTTCTTTCAAGTCTTCTTACATTTTGGCCCCACACCTGATCGTGTGCTTTCCTTTACATTTGGTTAAAACCCAAAGCCCTTTCATGTAAACATTTTAACTTTTTGTTTTTGCATTTTATACGGAAAATAACTACTCTGTCACCTTTAAATATTACCCTTCATTTCCCTGTTAAGGGAACCCCCCTAGACTGATATATTGGCTAACAGAATATATGTTACACACACAAAGTATACCGTTTAAGGCCCCTATGAGTTTTTTTTTCACGTGGGGGGAAAAATTTTGGGAAATTTTAAAATTTTGTTGAATTTTATTTTTAAAAATGGGAATAAAACCAGCCGGGAATCATTTGGTTTAGAACCTGATTTTTTTTTATCAACAATATGTACTTTTTTAGCAGCTTTTTTAAAGGGTTAATTTTATTCAAATACTCGTAATTTGTTTTATATGAATTTTTGATTTTTGGTAAAAAATTTTCACAAAAAATAACAGAAGTGTTTTAAATTTGTTTTTCACTTAATTTTCGGAGGCTCCCAGATTGGGCTATTCTTTGTTCTTTTAACGTTTCTAAGGTATCAGAAGTAATTGACGGTTACGTAAAAACTCTTGGGTGACTGATTCCCCCCAAACGCTGCAAGAACGGGCGACTCAGCCCCGTTTCCCCGGCCGTCACTGTCGCTGTGAGCGGCACCCCAAGGCTAACTGGGGGCGGGTCGCGGGGGTTGCCATCCCCATGCGTCGACTCTGTTTAACCGGGAATCACACATGGTGGGAGCCGGGGATGGAGTGTGACTGTCTTTTTTTTACGAGACTTTGCAGTGAATGAATCTAGTATTGTAGTTTTCAAATTTTTAGTCGATGGTAAAAAACCGTTTTTATATACTAGCGCGATTTTGTGTTTGGGAAAAACATGTAAATATACAAACTGATCTAACTGTCAGTGTCAAAAATTGGCAGATCAAAAAAACCGAAATAGACCTAAAAAAACGCGTAAAAGGGAAAAAAAAAGTATACAGTCTACACGAAAATTGCCGCCCAAAACAACTTTCTTTACCCACGTAAATAAAAATTCAATCCCAAGTTTATATCATTCAAAAATATATATGAATATTCCAAATCCCGATATCCCTACTTAGATCGAAATTAAAAAGTGCATTTTCCGGGAGCCTGATTGGAATCTGAGTAGGCCCCGTAGGATCAGGAGTAATTGTTTTGAAACCACACTCACTCATTGCGAGTATTTTTTTGCTAGTAGTAATTTATTATTGCACAAACTTATTCCACAACAAGCAAAAAAATAGCAATCTATGAATATTTTTTTTATTTTCTACAATTAAAAATAAAAAAGTCCGCCCCGCCCCCGGGGATTTGAACTATAATACGGAGTTTTTCCCATAACCAAAACGGGAAAATAGTGAATTTTTGCCCCGCTAGTTCATAGAACATTTGGCAAGAGATCATGGTGAGCGAAGGGTTCTGGGTTCAGGACCCGGCCCCGAGGTAATTATTACAATGCCAGTGTCAAAAATTAAAATTTAGGTTTCTAATAGAAATTCCCAAAATAATATTTTTTTATTAAGAAAAATTTACATAATTCTAAGCAAGGGGAGAAATTCTTTGTTCTATATTTTTAAAATTTAAAATTTCGATCTATAACTATTTATAATGGAAAAAACTTTCCACGCGGCTGATCCGCATAATAATTATCACATCGCACGTGGCAGCCTACCACCCCTGCTGTAGCTAAATAAGAGTGGCACTAGAGAACGGTTGAGGTGCCCTATTAGCCCCAGACCATACATGCAGGCTATGTAGAAACCACCCAAATATTCGTATATGCATTATTGATCCTTTCTATGGAATGTTTTATAGAAGGGAAATGTAAAAAAATTTGTATCGTTTTTGGGGATCAAAAAATGGACTTCAGCCCCAAATTGTGAGAAGTGGGGGGGGGGGGGGAGAGCTGGGATGCATAAAGATAATCTTTACCCGTCCGCGGCAGCAAATGGGTTTTGGCGCGGTCCAAAGCGTATGCATTGTTAGTCGGAGGACGCGGTTCAAATCCCACAGGGCCTTCACGGTATTTGTCCTTAAACCCTCATTTTTACCACTTATGTCTCAATAAAGTAGTGTAAATAGGCAGCTAAAAGAGAATGTATTATAATTCTTTACCAACAAGTTTATTATAAACGGGGCCTTTAAATTTTTTGGGAATCATTTTAACACTTATGAATGAGAAATAAACAAACGATTGTTTAATTTCCTTGCCAAAAATAAAAAATGTTTTGCCCAATTAAGGTTCTTCAGCAGGATTCAGTCAGACATTTCGAAAACTCCAGTGATAATTTTCCGTATACCCATCGCTCCAGACCCGTTTTACCATGTTTCCAAAATTGAAGGAATTTTTCTGGGGTGTCACGAGTTCCGGAAATTTTAGGGCCTAGGGAAAACCCCCAATTTGCGAGTACGGGACCCCCCCCCAATCCAGGAAGCACAAAGAACTAAAGCTGAGAGTGCTGCGAAAAAAACTTCAAAAAATTAGCCTTTTTGTCTGTTATTTACCACGCGCCCCTTTTGGAAATTTCACTATTTTTTTTTTCGTTTAAAAAAACATACGCTCATCAAAAACGCGCCTGAAAAAGCTTTGCGAAATAGTATAAATATCAGCAGTTGACAAGATGCTAGTTTAATTTGCATTATTGAAGCGGTTCTGGTTTATTATTAATTAGTTTGGGTCGTTCTTTGGGGTACAGTGACCCGGCATTACCCAAAAATTTGGTAAAAATATTAAACTAATTTTTTTACCAAAAAAGGATTCGCTATTAGTTTCCAAACACTCCTAATCTTTTAATCAATGCACCAACTGCAAGTATAAATAGTTAAAATTATAAAAAAAAAGATTTAAAAATTAAAATGGGTCCAACACCAAAAACGGCTATTTCATAAATTTTGAATCTGATCGATCTTTTTCGTTGCTTTTCATACAATAAAAAAGGGTAAAAGGTGTTTTTTTTTACTTTTATTCGAATTTATTTATTATATTTCAAAAAAAGATTTAAAAAATCGTTTGGAAAATCCTAAACCTTCCTAAATTGAACCCATTATCCGAAAAACAAACTTGATGCCCCCGGGAAAGTATATAGTAGCATTCGCATAGCTGCACTTGGTGTGCGTGGACCCCCTTTAGGTGACCCACTAGGATATTGGTGTTAGATAAGCGAAAGTAAAAATGCTGTTTTGAAGAGGCCTGACCAAGAAAACCCCGAGACTGAGGAAAAATGTTTAAGACATGATTGCTTGTGGCGGGGTTTGAACCCTGACCCTCCAAACAGAATTTTAAAAAGCTACGCATTTTTTTTTTATCCCGTCATACCTGTCGTAAAAACAAACATGGAACGTGGAAATATCTAAACACAGTAATTTGTAAGAAACGTGGTTTTTTGAGGGTTGGTAAAAAGATGAATTCGATTTCAACGGTAATTATTGCAATTTCTGTGTTTTACATCAAATTGCCCATGGGGGGCATTAATTTTGACTGGGGGGCGAATGTCGGGAAAACCTGGAATAAACAACAAAATAAAAAAAAACTGAAAAAAAAATGAATTAAGTGATGATTTATGATGAATGAATGATGAATGAAAAGAAAGAAGGAAAGGAAAAGATGAATTTTTTTTATGGGCCCCTCCTCCCCCCCCCCCCCCCCTAGAGGGCGCATGGTGGGATTCATTTTATGGGTGTCGATATGTCGGGAAAACCTCGAAAAAATAAAACTGAAAAAATGAATGAATGTAAATGATGAAGGAAGGAAGGAAGATATTTTGTTTTATGTCCCCCCCCCCCCCCCTGAAAAAGCAGGGGGGGCATTAACTTTGATGGGGTCGTAAATCGGGGGAAAAACCCAGAAAAAATCAGCGAAAAAAAATTAAACTGAAAAATGAATGAATTTAAAGTGAAGAAAGGAAGATATTAGTTTTCATGTGCCCCGCTCCCCCGATTTATACAATTGCGCAGCCACGTCACCCAATGCAATGTGGTAACGCGTCGTATTTAAAGAGTTATCTTGTAGCCGTAGAGATTGCAACACGCCTACTCCCCGGGGCCCCGTGGCCGTGAAGTAACTGAGGGTCAAAAAGACACCCCGACCTTTTAAGGGGGTCCTTCTGTACGGCTAGCTCGACTGGCCCGTTTTGTTTTTAAGGCTCGAGTTTTGTCGCCGCGGGGAGATGGAGGGGGGGGGGACGTAATAGCGTTTCTAATGAAAAAAGGGAATCTGAAGCTGTTTGGTATTTATGACCGAAAATGGCTTCGGGATTCCCCTTAATCGTTTTTGTCTTATAAAATGATAAAACCAGGTTATTAGAATATTATGAGGCCCCTCATCTTTTTAATAAAAATTGTCACTGTTTAGAAATGTCTTCTTTACACTGTTTTTTTCTCCCCTCGAGATCACTCATTGGAAGGCAGTATTATTGATCGACTATATTCTTTGAAATCTTGTAGCAAAGCACGTTCTTCGCCACAATATTCCTAGTATTCTGGGGGGTGTCAGGGAAAACATAACTCTTTTTCCCGGGATATTTTGTTTTATAGGAGAAAATTTATTAGGCGCATGCGCATTCTTTGAGTTCGGGGGAAAGTTCACTCAATGGTTTGGGTTCCAAAAAATGGGGTATCAAAAGGGTTTTTGACAGTTATCACTAACACCTTTTAAACCAATGATAATTTTGAAATCTTCCCAGAGTTCTTTTTCTAGGGCGATACTGTTTTAGTATCATGAGACCTTTCAGATTCACGGGCAGGAGTTGCAACAGAGGAGAAAAGACAATGTAATAAAAAGGCCAAATGTTACAAAAGGCACTTACTTTTCCAAAAAGGTAAAAGTATTTTGACCTTATTTTAGTATAAATACTGTGTAATATTCTAATTACCGGTATTTCAGTGGCGACGGTGATAAAACGCGGTTCACGAAATTCCGTTATTACTTCTCCTTTTCAATATGAGTTTTAAAAAAAGGGCTACACCCGTTTTAGATTCTGGTTTCTTTAGACTTCGGTAGGCTTGCGATGGACAAGCTGGTTACGTAATTTTTACTTTACCCGGAGCCCCAAGATATAGTTAAACCTTTTGTAAAGGAAAAAAAACTTTGTTTCTATGCGGGGTGAAAGGGTTTTGGTGTTTTTGGGGAGTTTGCCCGAGGCAAATGTTTTATTTTCACATGATTTTGGTGGGTGGATTGCCATCTGCTACCATATTTGGCCCCGGTATCACAACGGAATCCCCCGGCTAGCGCCGCTCACGGGGAAATTCGGGAAATTTTATCGTTTCAACAGCTGACCGGGAAATTCAAAAACCCTTTGGTCAGAAGCTCTTTTGCCCAAAACGCCGCCCATGCTTTTAGAAGGCTCTGCAGACCGCTCGCTCAGTCACCTACCACACCCCCGACGTCAGATCGAGATGAATATAATTCATGGTTCTGCTCTCTCAAAATATTTGTCCCCCCCAAAGTAACATTTATGAGGGTTTCTTTTTAAAAATTTTATGCCTGGCGACAAAGAAGTTCGGTCAGTATTGACAAGAAATTTTGAGTCAGAAAAAAAAAAACTGTAACTTTTTGATCCTAGTGAGAAAGTTTTTGGATATGCTTATTTTCAATCCAAAATAACCAGCTTCGAGGGAAATACTGAAAGTTGGGGACAACCTAAATGTCGAGAAAGCAGAGGATTTTGGGCCCCCATTTAGACAGCAGAGACCAAGCAAAATTAAAGGGAACAGCCCAGTCCCTGACGTTAAAAAAGGTTTTGACCCCGATTTTGGGAAAATTACAGATGGGCTCTACAGGTCATTGGCAAAGATCCAGTTTGCCCAAAAAGGCCCTTTTAAAAAGGGGAAAAACAAAGGCAAAATGCCAAAATTTTGGGGGGGTTT
>JAMZAV010013576.1:0-32490 GCA_024449915.1 Sweltsa coloradensis | reverse complement strand
TTAAAGAAACAATTTTCGATTGCGCCAAATTTCACACAAATTAAATTTCATAAAATTAAGGTTCTGTGAAAAATCATTACAATGGGATAAAGCATGTAGGTGTTATAAGTCAAGACAGAGCGCATCTCTTCAGATGCTCCGCCTTCAAGAATGACATTGACTCCCTGCCCGATGACCTGAGCAGGATAGAAAAGGAGGCAGTCTTATATTGGATAGAAAGACAGAAGAATGCTGAAGAAACCACTTTGCACAAAAAAAAAAAAAAAAGAAATTCTTTAAAAATAAAAAAAAATCGTAAAATTGCGTTTTTTATGAGAAAAAATTTTCCCGATTGAAACTTAAAACGTGTCATTTTCTTATTCAGAGATTTCGAAGTCCTCCATAAATTTCATCGCAATCGGAGTATGGGTATGCGGAATCGTGTTAACAGACAGACAAAATACAGAAAAAAAGAAAAAAAAAAACATTCCGGATTTTTTTCTCCAGTGTAGTGAAATGGAATCTTCGCTTTGCTCGCTACGCTCATCCAACAATTCAGAAGTTAAAAAATTCATCCCGATCAGGGTTCAAACCCGAGTCTCCCACATTCCAGGTAGGCATCTTAGCCATCTAGACCACCGAGACGGTAACTATTTAACTTCTGAATTGTAGATCCATTTATAGATCTGAATGGATTCTGAATTGTATTAAATATTAACAATTCCACCTATAGGAGGAGTATTTCCCGAACAACCAAGTCAAGAAATACAATTGTATAGTTTAGTAGTGCATGTGTAGACATGCTATAGCCAAGTGAAAAGTTTGAAATTAATGGCAGCCTGCCGTCCAAAACACTATTGCCATCGGGCTTACCAGTTTCATGTTTCAGCTGCACTTTAAATTTTAAATTTCCCGTACAAATTATTGTGTGCGTGTTATTTGTGCAATTCCTTATTTATTACATTTACTGTAGTTATTTCATAAATAGTCTTTTTTTAGGACAGAATACATTTTTAATATGCAGTTGGTGACATATGAAAAAAGAAATATAATTTGAGTTTACGTGGATTAAGGGCCCGTCAACCGTTAAGCAGGGCCGGTTCTAGACTAGTGTAATACCGTAACGTATGTAAGCGGCCGCTTACTGCAGCACATTTCTAAGGGCCGCTCCGACACATCTTATTATAATTACCGATTTTTCATGTTGAAAGAACAAGATAAAAATAACACTGATCCTGAATCCTAATAGTTTTTTATAAAAATGTAACATTCAACATTTTACCAAACATCGACTTTCGACGAGGATTTTGTTGTTTATGAATATTTGATTGTCGGAAGTGTTTCCGACAGCCAAATAGCAGACGGAATCAAAAGATTCGCCGAGTCTGCCGATTGTCGGAATGCAGCACGGAAATCAACCAAACCACGCGGATTCAGCGTTGAGTCTCACCCCCCTGGTCTGAACTAGTCATGGGTAGATGGAGGAAAGGGAGGGTTTTACTTCGTGGTAGTCTTTGTCATGGTCGTCGACTCGTCGTCGTGGAGGTCGCCCAGGGAAGCAATGATGACCGCCAGAGCTCACCTTTAGTTTAAGGGAGTGTACTTACCAGCTGATGTTTGCACCATGGACTTTGTCTCTTTCCTCGCCTTTTACGATAAGCAGAGCCATGCTCTGGGCCAATTCTACCCCGGGCCCAGACGATAGAGGTACGGTAGATGAAAACAAACAATGATTCTCAATAATCTAACTTGGCTCCCAAAAAATGCTTATTCACAATTTTTAGCACAGGCATGTTTTGGCAAATATGTACACACTTTGTTGAACTCAAATAAATACTGTATGCAATTATTAAGAAGAAATCAAGCAATAAAAGGAATGGAAAGGCCCTAAGGGCTGACAAGTTTTCTGTTGAAATTATTGGAGCAGGAGCACCAACTATGGTCAACTGGATGTACACTGTACAGGGTTATAAAAGTGGCGTTGAAACGAAATAAAGTTCTAAATGATTACTTAGAGGAGTAATTGTACCTATATTTAAAAGGAGGACCGAAAAGAATGTAATAAGTACAGGGGAATCACCCTGAAAAATAAGCAGCAAAAAATAAAAAATAAGAGAGTGAGAGTAAGGAGAGTGCGCAAAATAGTGAAGCCAAAGCTAAGGGAAGGACAGTACGGATTCAGAAGAAGTAGGTTGCACACAAATTTATTGTAGTGTACCTGTTATACGTATTATGCTAGTGACATTCTGCAAATGTATTAACGGCTATTTCGGTTGGGGAGCATATCAAAAGATTTCACATTAAGAAAAATTAAAGGAATAGGTAATTCAATTTTAAACATTTTATTTTATTTAAAAAATCTAATAATAAGAGTAGCAAATTAATTTGGCAGTAAGCAGAATTAACAACAGTGAGATCAAGATTAGTTATCCACAACATTTTTAAGTAACAATTTCAAACACATGCATATTTTCTGTTCTGAGCATTCATATTGTTTGACCAAATAGATCTAGTATTAACTTGTCCGATGGCTCAATGGCAAACCTAGGTTTTTACCAAACAGGCAAACAAGTTAGCTTGGGCCACATACACACAATTATTATGTTTCCTATACTTCAATAAAAGCTTAGTCTAAAATATTTTATAAATACGTACAATGTATTGTATTGATTATAGGTAACAACAAATTATCCCGAAGAAAAGGTACCGGTACACGATACATAGGTAATGTAAAATATGTAGTTACAAAGTTGTTGTCCACTGCCTCCAATATACTCCTCGCAACACTAACGTGAATATTATTGATCATCATTGGAAAAAAGCAGGTGGACTCACAAAATAGGCAGTTAACGTAGTTAACAAACTAATTTAACAAAATGTTTCCAACTGTAAAAATTTCTAGCATTGCTATTATTTTTTTCTGGAAAGTTGGCATACCTTGATAGGATGTAGAAACATCAATAATAATGTATATTATAACATATTGGTATAACACATTCAAAAAGTTTAAAACATTTAATCATTAATTGTTCCCATTGGACAACAAACATCTACTTTAAATATTTTACCGAGATTTTTTTACACCATACATACCTAGTAAATAGCATTTATTATTGACACAATTACAATGATGGATCGTATTGGAAGGCTGGTCATGGAGAAATATGCATCCATGCAGGTAAAAAAGTATCTGAACCCTTCTTATATTGTTTAAATAAACCCTGTCCAGTGCAGCATATGTTTTGCCTTAGGTAGATTAAGTATTCGTACTCATATTCAACTTGGTATGTCGGTTACCCTTCCATACATTACCTGGCGATACATGGTCCTTGCATAGAATATGGCCGTACAGTGAAGTGGGCACTGCCACTTTTACTCCTTTTTCTCATGGCTCATGTCTAAAAATCAGTAAAACTCTAGTCAGCAATGTAAGATACACGACATTTTTTTACTGTATTATTCACATTTCATAAGAATGCCCGTTGTTGTAGTGTTAGATCAGTTTTATCTGGTGTGACCCTCTGGTAAGTAGGTTTTTTTGGTTGGGTGTTAACTTGTGAAGGGAATGTCCAAGTGCTTTTTAAGACTAGACAACCCAATCCCAGCATTTGATGTAACAACTGAAGAAAACCTTGGAAAATCTTTTAACTGAACATGAAATTGTTAGTGCGGCAGAAGCACCCTGTTCTTGTACAGTGCTGTCCTAGCGAAAGGGGCAATTTGCATGTTATCAAGTGCAAACGTACTCATAGCAAGTTTGTTCAGTCAAGACAAATTGGACAACTTTCTATATCGTCTGTCACGGGCATTAGAAGGTGAACCTATTTGGTGAAGATTTCAATTTTAGAGTATATAAGCCTACCTTCTTCTTCCTCGTCGGCATCCATAATATCAGCGCAGCAAATCGAGTAGCAGATGAGACTGAGGAATCCCATAGGGAGGCCAAATAGGACTGCTGTGAGAACAGGGTTACCCAGCCACATGTCGGCAAGTGCGGTTCGTGCCTCGAAGTATAGACGGTATGCCTTTACTGGGTACGTGTTTCCCCCATAAACCTAAAAATAATTAACAATCTTTGAATATACCATACATACTATGTACTTAAATGCTATTTCAAACATTGCCTTTTGCTACAATGTTGTAAAATGTAAATGTTTGTTTTTATTTGGGCTTCTCTGAATGCTGTTACTGATGTAGATGGGTACTGGTAGGCCTGAAAAGATGATAACAAACCATAGCCTACTTAGCAAGGAACTTTAAAAATGAAAACTTGTTCAAAAAATTATGAACTTTTTAACGGATGCATTCTCTTTTGCCAAATAACTTCAACTCGGAGAGATTTATTTTTTAGAACATTTTTTTAAACCCTTTTTAAAAGTTTGTGTTTATTCGGTTGGCCTAGTTTGCCATAGTTTGTTTGCATTTGAGGTTGTGTGGAATTGGTTTGGTACCTAGTGCAAAATTGGTTAAACTTAGAAAAGCCAAATGAAACATGAGAAACATGCCACTAATTCCATTAATTTTTAATTAAACAGCTTTGGATGTAACGATACAGACAATTCAGTTTTTTACCTGTTGAAATTTTTTGGAAATAAACTGTTAAATAACATCCCTATGAAGAGCTTATTAACGCAAAGTAATATTAAAACTAAATTAAAATTTTAAAACCAAAACCAATCTTGATGTTGGTTGAGAAAATGTCATCCAAAAATTTGCATTAAAATGTAGCCTAGAACTCTGTAATCATTGTGTCAGGCTACAGAGGGTCTCACGTGCCCTCATAAGCCTTCTGCCCTATGGGCAGGTAAAATTCATTAAAATAAAATAAGTGGCCTTATTTAAAGATTTTGTATAGGCCTACACTGTTTTAGAAAAAATGATTTATATTTTGGAAGAAACTTGAACATAAACATTGGAATACAAAAAGTTCAGTTCAGTCTTTAGAAGGTGAACTGAACTTTCAAAAAAACATTTGTTTTTAAAATCAAATTCCCAAGTAGGCCTACATATGTTTTAAATAAATAATGATTAATTAAGGAGCCTAGATTTACTATTTTACTGGGGCCCGGAGTCTCCCGTTGCAGATGCCTCATTATGACTCGTTTCCAGGAACCATGGTGACCGCTTCTGGCGTCAGCTGTGAGGGATCATCGTCCGGAATGTGATGGTGATTAGTTGTCGAGTTTTACCACCAGGAGGTACGGCAGCGGAACGACGGACATGGCTATCGAGTTGGCGAGCTCTGGGGTAGCAACCCAACCAAACTGGAACCACTTGTGGAATTTCTCTCGGTTTCGCTTGATCACCGACTCGACCATGTCGCGGAACTCGACCATTTCCGTTGGAATCTCTTGCAGTTTATTCTCTTCGACGACGGCCAACACAAGATTCTTCTTCGTCTGTAGCACTTGATGGAGGTTGCCTCGTGTGACCTTGGGAAACGTAGCGAAGCGTTCGGCGTTGATCCAGTCAAACATTGTGGCATTCAGTAAATCGAATTCCATATCCGGGTCTTGTACGGCCCCTGAAAAATTGAGAAACAGAAATGAATCAAACATATAATATAAGCCTAGGCCTACCTATGTCTCAATGAATATAAAATACAAAATACAAATTCGTTTCAATAGTTGAATAATGTTCCGTTTGCTGCCAGCAGTAGAACATTTTAATGAAATGAATACCCTTGTATTGTATACCCTTGAATTAAAATTAAAATTAAAAATATGAGATACAATTTCTGCAAGTAATGTCTGCTGCTGCTTTCAAGGTTCTTATTGAACACGGATATGCATATGTCTACAGTGTTTACAGTTGGTTTCAAGTTAGCATGTTAACATGTTTATATTGTGCAAAAAACATCCAAGTCATTAAACTTGAGCTTACTCACCTTCAAAGAAATAATACGAATCTTCTTTATACACAAACACTGCTGGTAAGCTAGTAATCTCCACGTGACTACTAGCTATTTCCTTTGAAACGGAATAAAAAAAGCCATGAGGTTGAAACAGTTCGGCTATTTCAGAATATGTGTTCCACAACGCTCCCTCTTGTTGCCCGACATAAACGAAGAACAACAAATTCGATATTTTAAGATTGTCCAAACTTTCTTCTTTATTTATCTGCTGAACTGGAGGACCAGCAACTCGAATTGCAAAGTTAACAATGTCTTCCTTTGTGCGATCGCCCTTGAATGTGAACCGTTCACTGCCCTTCAAACTGAAATCCAGAGAATTACAACTACTTTGTAGGCCTCAAATTTAGATTCAACATTTAGTCATAAAGAATAGGTAATTTTAGGAACATGTTAAATAATGTTTCAGTAGATCTAAATCAATAGCTCTAATTATGGTCTTAGTGGGAATGTCTGGGCTTCACCTACTCATTTCTCTAGACTATATAGTAAGGGTGGTATAGTAATGTAATGATTGCTTAACATTTTAAACGGAAATTTATCAACATTAATATTTTCTGTTTAATACAGGCCTTATAATTAAATTAAATGTTTTGTAGATTTTTTAAAGTTGTAGTAATTATCCTATTCGAAAATGACAAAATGAACTTAAGGACAAAATGGACCCTACTCAGTAGGCCTATAATGCAAACATTTATAACTAGCGTGTTGGCTCGGGCGCTAAGCGCTCGACTCTGATTCGGGAGGTTCCGGGTTCGAATCCCGTCGAGACCGGCAATCCTGACTGAAGTTTTTTTCCGAGATTTTCCTCAGTCGTTAAGGCAAATGCAAGGGATTGATTCCTCTTAAACAGCCCTCGGACATCCCCTCACAATTTCTTATCCGCACATACCTAGTTCACCTGAAGAGGGGCTAATTGTACCCTAAAACAGGTTTCCCACGATAAAAATTAAATTAAATTAACTAGCGTAGGGGTACTTACAACATTATTGTAGGAAAGCCAGCAACGCCAAATTCAGTTGCCATTGTGGTGAACCTCGTACAATCAACTCGGCCAACCCGTATGTTGGTGTTGTGGAGAGTTTGAGCCACATGTGACCAGATAGGTTCAAGCCGTTTGCAATGGCCACACCACGGAGCATAAAACTGAAGAAATGGAAATTATATAAATCAAAAAACTTTTTTTTCTAAAAATTATTATTGGGGAAAACCCCCCTGTATGCGGAATTAAAATTACAATAAAATTTACATTAAAATACAATAAAAGCAATACAAATTTTAAATCTTATTGGGGCCTATATTAGGTTTATTTTTTTATTTTTATAATATGGTTATTTTTTTTGAAATTCAAAAAAACACAATTTCACTGATTGTTTTTTTAAAAAATTTAAGGCCTACTTGTAGTGCCTATATTTTGGGTGGGAAACTTTAAAAAAAGAACGCTTCCCTTTGGGAAACGCTTTTTTTTTTGGAATTTTTTTTAAGGACCTTTCCCCTTTTTTTAGTTAGAGGAACTTTCAAAACAAAATTTACAAATTTATGGCAATTTTTTAATAAAGTTTTGGGAATTTCCCCTTTAAACACTTGGTAAAGAAAAACCCCCAACTATGTTAAACATTAAAAACCCGAATTTTAGCGATCCCCAAATAAAAAATTTTTAGTTGATTAAAAACGGGAGCATATCTTTTTTAGGAGACATAACCCGATTGTGAATCTTTTTCATTTTTGAAAAGCGACGAGGGGGGCAAAAAAAATTCGCGCCCAAAAAATCCTATGTAGGCCTACCATAATTTTAAATCTGAAAAAGGAACTTTTATTTTTTCAGGAACTTAAAAGTTCCTTTTTTTTGAGGAACTGTAACTTTTAAAAGTTCCCTTTTGAAGGCCAAGTAATTTAACTTTTAAAATTTCCCTTTTTTTTTTCGCGAACTTCCCCAAACACGGGGGTAAAAATATACCAAACCTTTTTTGTATTTTTTTTAATGTGTCTGAAAAAATTTGGTAATTTTTACATAGGCCTAGGCCTACAGTATTTTTTATTTATAAAGCCTTTGAAATTGAATCTTTTTTAAAAACCTATGTGAGAAACCCAAATGGGGAGTTTTGGGTTGCCCAAAGGTAAGGGAAAAGCAGACGCGATTTCTTAGAGATGCTTGAAAGTCTTCAGAGATGGGCATGAAAGGCCTACAGGGGAATGCTTGTAAGCACTAAAAATTCAGATGTACAACGCTCTGGAAAAAAATTAAAAAAAGTCATACGTGAATTCTAAAATGCACAAGACACAGTTTTTTTATGTGAACAATAGCAAAAAACAGAATTGATGTTTTTAAAAAAAACCCCTACTATTTTACCTTGTTACGCATAAAGTCAAAGCAAGGGGAAAAATCGTCCATTTTTTTTGGGGAAGGGCCCCGTGGGGCTCGAACCCTTTCTCCCCTGGAAATTTTTTATTTTGCCTGGCCAAGCACCTATAATTTAAAAATAGATGTTTTGCCAAAATTTGGGCCCGTGGACAGCGTCTTTGGTGCAGGGTTATTGGTGACAGGTCCCGGGTTGATTTGGATTAAATACCCCCGGGGAACTGGGGGAAGGGAAAAACCAAACCTCTGGGTTTTTTACATTGGTGTAATAATTAGCCGCAAAAAAAAAGTCCCACAGAAAACATAAAAAGCAGAATTATTTTTTTTCGTCACGGAGGTCTTAGTTTTGGGGTCCACTACACCCATCGACGAGGCGGGGCCCATGGGGACGTTAAACAGCCCGCAAAAGCCATGCCTGACGACGTGGAGGCAAAAAAACGAGGTTCAAGAGCGCAATGGGGCGGGGAAACATCGCTTTTTCCTCAAAAAGGGTGGGCAAGTGCAAAAAAATTTTGGGGTTTGGGGTTAACCGCTTTAGAGATGCATAAAATCGGGCAGCTTGTGCAGCAAGCATTGGCCATTTTTTTGCAGCCCAAAAAGGTCGCATAAACCCCTCCGACATTCGTGCCCCCATTGGGGAGAAAAAGGGAAACACCAAGGGAATCTTTTTTTGCACCACTTGTATTGGTTGCGGTGGGAGGCGCACCCCCTCCCCAGACGGGAGATGCTTTAAATCCCCAAAAGAAGAGGTTGCTTTGATTTACTTTTAAAAAGGGTGAATAGTGGGGGTTTATTACATAACCCAATTCTGTTTGTTGTATGTTTTTCCCGCAAAAAAAATATCTGTGTCTTGTACATTTTAGAATTACTGTGTCGTTTCAATTTTTTCCTCCAGAACCCTTGTACTTTCTGAATTTGAGGCTTACTGATTTGCTTGGGGCCCGGTCAATGTCAAGGTCATATTTTTTTTAGTGAAGACTCATCATTGAAAAAATTTTTTTTTAAAGTGGGGTTACTGGAAACTTAAAAATTTAAATGCAGTAATTTTATGTAAAATATAATGTTATTTTTGCAATGTATTTATTAAATGATATAATTGTCGAAAAAGTTCGCCCGGGACTGGGGATCAAACCCAAAACCCTCGGGTTTTAAACAAACGTACCAATGCTTTCCCAAACTGGGCCTAATCTATCGGACCGGGGGTTTCGGGTTCGATCCCCCCTCGGGGAAAACTTTTAGGGACAATTGTTAACTTTCAATAACTGGGGTCTTTTCCCTAAAACGGGCTTATGTTTAAAAAATCTTGTTTTTAAATTTCAGTAGTTTAAAAGTGTTATTTTCCCCCCGTAAAAGGGTTTCAACACTTTTGGGCCCCCTTGCAGAAAATAAAAAAAATAGTTTGCGATTAAACGGGGATGACAAAAAAAAATTCCCGGGGGGCCTTGGGTTTTTGCTTTATTTTAAAAATTCCATTGCAGGCAACAAAAAAAAGGGGACATCCCCCATTTGCCCACATGGTTCTGTGAAAGGGAAAATTACATCCAGGCAAATCCTATTGACTACAAAACGCATGCATTAATGACCGTAGGCTAATTGTGGGAAACCCTACCTTAAAAAACCCCCCCCCCCATGTCCTTTTAAAGCAATTTCCAAAATCTATCACTCAATTCCAAAACGGGGAGGCGTGATCTTCCCCCAAAAACCCTAAACTTTACCGTAAATTTAACCAATAAATTAGTTTTAAAAAAAAGAAAATAAAAAGATAAATTTTTAAAATTTTTGGTTTGAAAGCCCCAAAGCTATTAAAACTTAGTTTTAAATAGGGGTGGGCCCTTGGCCTGGGTTTCTCTGGAATACAATTGTGGTGATTAAGTGGGAAACTCAACCCATCCGGCGGGCATCCCCTGGGTCTGGGAAAATTGCCCCCATGCTGCTTAAAAAATGCTAACAATTTTGAATTTTTTGAGTCCCTATTGATACAGAGCAGTGGCCTGGACAACCCTTACAAAAAACCCCCGGGCAATACTCCCCTTTCCCGTTATATTTTACCGCTCAAGTAAAAATCTTTAGCCAATATTCCCGTCCCCGGGTTGCAGGGCCTCACTTTGCCCGGGCTTTTTGTGAGTGTCCCTTCCCCCTAGGTACCGGCACTAAACAAATTTACTCCCTACAAAGCAAAAAAAAAACCCTAGGGAGGTCGGGGAAAAACCCAAATTTTTCCCCAAAAACCCAAAACCCGTAAAACAATCAAAGAGTTCCGTGATCCAGAATAAACCTTTGTGCACTTTCAAAGTTAAAACTTTTTGTCCGGGAACTTTTTTCGGGTTGAAGAGGCCCCAAAATAAAATCATTGTTTTGGGTTCACAAAAATTATTTACAAAAGGAAACAAAAACCCAAAAACCCTCCAAAATTTTTTTGGGCCCCACGTTTCTAGCCTTTTTTAAAATTTCCCAAAAGGACTTTCCACTGAAAAGGATTTTTGGGCCGGAAAAATAAAAAACATTGGGGCCCAAAAGGGGGTTTTGTATTTATTTTTTTTTTAATAAAACAAAAAACCCCCCCTGATGTTTTTATTTTGGACCTCCCTCAACCAAAAGAATTTTTGGGAAAAATCATGCAGAAATACCCGCCCGCACACAAAAGTAGGATAGTAGGGGGCGAATTCCCATGGGTGGGGTGGGCCCAAAAAATGACCACGGCAAACAAAAAGCTTCAGGGCCCCCCCCCCCCCCCCCACTACCACAAACCTTTATTTTTTGGGCAAATTAGTTTTTTTAAATTTTTTTTTTTTTAGTTTTTATGTTTTGGGCCCTCGAAAAACCAATCAGGTAATGATTTTTGCCTCGGGAAACATGCTACCCCTACCTGATTGGTTTCTGCTTTCCCAAAAACGCAGCAACTGCAAACGCGGGCTCCAAAAACGCTCAAACTCAAACAGCGCGTTAATAAGAAAAAAAAAAATTGTAAGTGGCAATTTACTTTAAGTGTGGTTTAAAAAAGGGGGAAAATTTGAAGAAAACTGGAAAAACAAATAAAAAAAAATCTGTCAAAATAAAAGTAGCCGGTACTTTTTTCGGTTAAAAATGGCCAACTTTTCACCAGCTCTTCCCCGAGGGGTACACTCACTAAGAAAAACCTTAAAAAAACCTTTTTTAAACGTCGTATTTTAAAAAAAAAAACCCCTTTTAAAAACCTTTAACGTCGCTATTTTAAAAAAAAAACCTTTAAAAACCCTTTAACACCAAAAACACTTTTTACAAGTTTTTAAAAATTGGCCATTCTTAACCAAAACCCCAGTCCCAAGAAAGCCTAAGGCCTGGGTTTGGGCCTAGGGCTACACAATTTTCCCCAATCTAGAAATTGATAAAGGCAAGAAAGAAAACAAGAACATCATCAGACCGCCCTTTTAGTTTTTTGGGCCTACCCCTGGGAGGAGGACAGATAGGCAACTTTTTCCCTTAAAGGGGTTTTGGTCCTAGAGGCCTGGGCCCAAAACCCAGGCTTGGAGTTTATCACAAAAAACTTTGAATGCTATTTACCCCCAAAAAAACGAGCAACACCCTCACAAAATTTCGATGTTAGTCCCATTGTGATTATTGAGGTTTAAAAATTTCACGCTAAAAAATATATTTTTTTCCCATTTTCCCTCTTTTTTTAAAATACAGTTTTAAAAGGCCTGCAGATGGGCCCTTTGGGTTTTGAAAGGGTTTATGTTCCCTGTTTTGCAGAAGTTTTTGCTAGGGACTAATTAACTATTATGAAAAGCCTAAAGCAAAACCACGGTAGGGCTTAAATTTGGGGGATTTCACCCAACAGAACCTTGATTTTAAAAATCACTTTCTTACGATTATGGTTTTTTTTAATTTATGACTTTTTACCCCGAGCTACGTTTACTTAAAACGCATCGGTAAAAAATCAGCTTTTCCTTTTTTTTTAATTGCCCTTTCGGGGGTGCTGTAATGAAAGGGAAAATCGTATATCGATGGGGGACCTCCCACGGTTTCCCCGAATTTTACGTGTTTTTTTAAAAATCCCATTGAAAAATGCATGATGAAAATAAAATAACAAAAATTTTTTTGTAATACCACAAGTACGGGGCAAAAAAATATAAAGTTTTTCGGTTTAGTAGTTTTATACACTTTTCCAAAATTTATAATAAAAATTAAATGTTTAAAAAATTTGGGCCCTGAAATAATGATGCAAACGACAAAAAAAATAGGGTTTGGGCCCTATAGTTAAAAAAACCCCGACAATTTTTTCATTTTTTGTTTGGTTTTTTTTTCCCAAACCTTAAAACCACAGTAACAATTTTAGCCCCTTTTGAAAACCCAACTTCTAGGGGTCGCGTAGGAGGGTAAAAAATGAGAGTTTTTGGGGACCTTTTCCCTGCATTCAAAAAAATTTTAATAGTGTTTTTTCACGATAACCCAAAAATAGGGCCCTTTGAAAGAATGAAAAATTTTCAACGGAAACCGTAAATTTTCCCTAAAACATTGGAGACGAAGTCCCCCGTTTGTCCAGGGGACAAATATTTTTTATAAAAAAATTTTAAAAATTGTGAAATTCTTTTTTTTAAATTTTCTTTGATTGTACTAAAAAACATTCCAACCTTCCGGGCCCCCTTCTAAGTTAAAGATTTGAAGATTCCTGAAATTTTGAATTTTGGGAGCGGGGTTGTACAAACAGAAAAAAACGATTTATATACAAACCCAAAAAATCCCACCCCGTCATTTTATTTTTCTCAGGGTTTTAAAATCGAAGTATTTCTTTTAAATTTAAATTTATCATCTAGCTCTTTCCCAATTACATGGGTTGGGACCAAAAAACCACCTTGTCATTTTTGGGCATCAAACTTTTTTTAAAAAGGGCCCAGCAACTTTTAAAACTTATTTTTTTTTAAATTTGAATACAAGCATGATACCAAAAACACATACAATTGTATTTGGTTATTTTTTTGTATTTTTATATTGGGGGATGTCATTGAGTAGAAAAATTTTGGAAAAACGGTTCCGTACTTTCTGGGAATTGAGCTACTGAATCCTGAACGCCTAGTTTAATTTTCATCCTGCTAACCCACGGGCAGGCACTTAAAGGGTTTGGGCTTTTACCCTTTGGCGTGTTTGTTGTTTTTGGCTTTATTTGGGGTTTTTTTCCGCTCGTCAGGTTCGGAGGGATTTTCGATCCCACCGGGGGATCCCAAATTTGCCACATTAATCATTCCAAAAATTTAATTTTTCTGAAAAAAAGAAAAAGGGTTTCAATTGCCCGCTTTTTGGGAAAAGTAGAAAATGGTTTTTTTTATGGCCCATTTAATTACCTGAAAAGGGTTTCGATCCAGGTACCCTATGACATCCTTAATCTACATATATATATTTTATATAAAAAATAGCACAATCTTATTTTCCCCCTTTTTTTAAGTGAACCCAATATAAACCCAGAAAATGTAAATGTATATTTCCTTTCCCTCTATTTTTTATATAGCAGGGGTTGGGAAACCATTAAAAATTCAAATTTGGACTTGGAAAAAAATAAAAAAAGGGTTTGGGTTTTAAAAATTATTTTTTAAAAATTTTTTATTTATTATGAAAATTTGACATTAATGACTAGCATACATAACCCACAAAAAAAACAAATTTGCCCAATTTGGAAAGTCTTGCAAAAAAAACACTGTGGAAGGGGTTTGGGTTTCGGGTGTCGTCTTGATGGTAAAAGGGGCCCAGGGCGATTTATAATTTCTCCAGAAAGCGGGTGGATGCAAACTTGACCCCTGACAGCTATATTTTTACATTGGACTTTGTTCTTGCAGTCTTTTGCATCATACTTTTTTATAAAAACAAAAAACAATTGAGGAGTAAGGTCTACAAAACCCCCCAAAAACAAAAAGTGGAACTTTTGGGAAAAAATTATACTGTATTTACATGTATTATATCGATAGGGCAACGGTCAAAAAAAAAATCCCCCAAGCGCAGGGAAAGATCGGGGTTTTGGGCGCAAAATTTTCTGGAAAAGTTGATAAAATAGGAATTTTTAAAAAATTTTTTACGGCAAATGAAATTTTTGTTGTGGTACTGGTGGGTGCAGATTTTCCACCAGAGTGCAGAAGTCGGGCGTTTTGGTTTACCCCCCCATGTGTAAGTTCCACTGGAACCCTAAGTAAAGATCCTGTGACCAAACCCTGTTTATGCGATCCGGGGGGAGAAACCCGGGGGAACCCCTCTTTGGGATTGGGCCCTTACAAAAAAAAATGCTTAATTTTACTTGCAAAAAAGTAGATACTACAAAAAACAGCGAGGGGCTAGGGGTCCTGTCAAATTTTTTTAATTTTTAAACTGTTAAAAACAAAAAAACAGAGTTTTTTTTTGAGCTCCTTTGTTTAAATTTTTTATAGGGGTTTTTGAGTATCCCCCTCACATAAATTTGTTACATTAGGGCCTAAAGGCCCAGACTACAAACAAAATTTCTGAACTTATTTAAAGCCTGGAAAAATTTTTTTAAAACGTTAAAAAAAGTAAGGGGGACTCTTTCGGTGGTTAAAGGCCAGTTTTTTAATACTTGGGTTTTTTCACTAAAAACAACGTTAAACAAAATAAAATTTAATAATAAAAGTAAAACAACACATTTCTAAGATTATTGATTTAATTTTTTACAAAACGCTGAAAAAAAATACAAAAATTTTTCCATGTTTAAAACAAACAACGGCGATTTTTACTGATCTATGTACGGGACCCCCATTTAAAATTTTTCCCAAAAAAGATGGGTCAATTTTACACCTCTACATTTTACCAAAAAATAAAAAGTACAAAGTTGAAAAAAATAACTTCAACGCATTGATTTAATATATTGATTCTTTGGGATACATTTGGCGGATTTGGGGAAAACAGAAAACATTGCTTTGCAAACCCGTGTCGACCTAAAGCCAAAAAAAACAAAACAAGGCACGCCGATGGGCCAGCCGTTCCGTTTTTTCCTCTTTAGGGGCTAGATTTTAGCTTTGGGAGGGGATTCTATAAATCTGGGTTGGACATTTGGATTTGTTTTTGGTTTAACAAAGTTTTTTGAATGATTTACACTCCATGGTTTTAAACCTTTTGGTAAGTTCTTTATATCTAAAAAAAGCAGGGCCCCTCCTCGCTTTCAAATGTAGTACCCCGTTCCACGAGTTCCCCAAGCTGGCAAAAAAAGAAAAAAATCGCATTGCGGCGGGTCAAAAAAATTAAAGAACAACTTGTTCCTGTTTGATCCATCTCTCCCATGAAAAGCCAAATTTTTTGTTGGGTACAAACGTAACCCTTGGGGATTTTT
The DNA here is from genome assembly GCA_024449915.1 of Sweltsa coloradensis. NCBI lineage: Eukaryota > Metazoa > Arthropoda > Insecta > Plecoptera > Chloroperlidae > Sweltsa > Sweltsa coloradensis. The sequence goes on along the minus strand of JAMZAV010013576.1, from coordinate 16,938 downwards.
CCCCTTCGTAAAACCCTTTTATCTATTCGGGCAATTTGCCTACACCACCGATTTTTTTCAGGGATGATTTCTTTTCTATTCTGTGCAAATGTCCCGCAAAACCAATTATTGGGGCCTTTAATAAATTTCCTCTTTTTTTTTCCGATAGTTTTTCCCTCCTCCCCCTGAATGTTAAACATTAAATTTCATCCACAGTATACATTTGACGGCACCCTAATAGAATAGTTTGTGTATCTTTTTAAAGGCAAATGATTTCCTTGAAACCAGGGACCTACTAAAAATCCTTTTCTCAATCCAATCTCGGTGCCCCTTTTGGGGATCAAAGTTTTTTACACCGTTACACACCAACAATCTGCCAGGAGGAGGTTTTTGGGAAAAAACCCTGTGTGCACCACAATTTGCACATTCTTTTAGAATTTTGGAAACCCAATTTCCCAAAAGCTTTTAACCCTTAATAAAATCGTCCCTCTGATAATTTACATGGGGGTTTTTAAAAGTTTTTGGCGAATTTAAACTTGTGTTTGTCCATTCTGAACCCTACGGGGGGAAAAGGTAAAAGAAAATAAAAAGATGCACACGACGTTTGAAATTGGGTTTCAAATAAACGCGTGTTTTTTATTAAGTTTTTTACAGTTTTTGTTGGGAAAATCTTTCTTTCTACTTTGTACCAAAACCTTTTCACTAAAAAAAACTTTCCCACAAAAAAAATTTTCCCTTTGCTATTTTTAAATATTAATTTATTTCAAAAGGCAAAACCTTTAACGGCGCTATTTTTTTAAAAAAAAGTACTATTTAACGGGGAAAAAGCACTTTTTGTTTTAAATAAACGACGTTTTAAAAAGGGTTTTTTTTGGGGTTTTTTTTTTGACTTTCACAGCAAAAAAGTGATGATTCTATTTTGGAAATTTTTTAGATTTTTTTTATTTTAAGGTTTTCTTGCATTGAGTATAAAAATTCTTTAAAACGGGATACCTAAAAGATGGGGCCCGAAAAAAGTGAAATTGCGAGTGATTTTGTAAAAGTAATTAACCTATATAAGTTATATTAAATTTTTAGAGTGATTGATGTGATTTAAATTTTTAACAATGAGATTTTTATTTATTTCCCCATTTGAAGTTGTTTTAACGTTGTTTTTTAAATTTAAAAAAAACATGTCAAAAACTGGCCCTACCAACCGAAAGAGTGTCCCAAGTAGTAAGTAGGTAGTAAAGAACTAAAAAGTAAGTTTTTTTATTTATTCCAGCAAAGACCTTTACATTACTGACGATCACAAAGCTGGTGAAAAAAACTAGAGCTAACAAAGTTCATTTTTATGCTCAGTCAAATAAATAAAGTAAAAAGCCCCAAAATTTGTTTTAAATAGATTAATAAAATCCTAAATCTCGGGACATAAGTGAAACTGGAAAATTTTCAATGGAAGCAGAGGGTTATTGATATTGTTTTAAATTTGGGTTTTTTCAAACCCCAGGGCCCAAAAATACTATTTCCCTTTACACTTCGTTTGCCCCCAGGCCCTCTAGAGAGACTGTAAAAAGTAAAAGCCTTTGGACATTTATATCCCCGTTGGCTGTGGCAAAACCCAAAGCGGCTGTCAGCCGATCGAGGAAATCGCGCGGGGTTTTATTACCATCCTTGTCACCGACAAAAATGAAAAATTTTAAAAATAACGCAAACTATTTGGTTTTTCACGGTTCCCTGTTTTTTGGTAGTGGGGTTTGAAATTTGGGTCTTGTTAACTCGACTCCTAGGGAAATTGAAAAAAGCTAAACATTTTTCGAGGCGAGCGCTCCTCGCGCTCACCGTCTTTACAGTGCGGCGGCGAGTTCCATGAAAAAAGTTCAAAACCTACTCTCAGAGGGGTTTCCCGGGGGCTTTACACGGGGTTGGCTCCCCGCGGGGTAAATCGATCGTCTGACCGGCCCCTTTAACTACTGTACCAGCAAAGCCCGGGGGCAAAAAAAAAATTTTCTATTAAGAACTAACATTTTTCATTTCTCCCTTTTCCCAAAAGCCCCTCCCCCTTTTTGTGCAACTATAATAGGGGAATATAGGGAAAAATAAATTTTTCTCCCACCAGGAGGCAGAACGATCGGGGTTTTTGGGTTTCAGTTTTCTGGACGTTTATAAAATAGGAAATTTTAAAAAAACATCTTGATTGGGAGAGTGAAATTTTATTGTTGTTGTAGGTGACTGATAATTCCCCCCAGAGGGGTCCCGAACGATTGACGTTTTTGGGCACAGCAATTTTGTAAGTTCCACTGGAACCACAAGTAAAAAAGAGTCCCAAAAACCAACCCCCATCAGGGGGGGCCCCTGGGCGGAAAATTTGAGCGAACCCAGTTTGGGGATTGCCTTTTTGTTTTTTAAATTTTGTTTAAAAATTTAAAATTAAAAATTATAAAAATGGGTGGGTAAGGCACATTTTGTTAAGGGGCATTCCCTTGCTTGCCTTGCCCCCAAACAATGTGTAGTATTGGGCATTCTTAAAATCATAAAATTTAAAATAAAAAAAAAAAAAAAAATATTTTTTACGTAACTACCATAAGATAGTTGGGGGAGCTAAACAAAAATTTTATAAAAATGTCCCAAAAGTCCATTTAAAAATTTTTTTAATCGTCAAATCCAGCAAATTTCACGTGCGTTCTGGAAACAAATTTTTTAAGCACTTAAAATTTTTTTAGGCCTAGGGTATTCCTTAAAAATTTTAAAATAACGGGGTTGTATTGGATACAAAAGGGTATTTCAGTAGTATGGCCCCTATGGGATCTGGGTACAGCCAAAAATTTCCTGGGGTTTTTAAATAAAAATTTCCTACATTAGGTTTGGAATCAGTGACCCTAAAAAATTTTTTATTTTTTTGTTACTTTTTAAACGAGTTACTTAAAAAAAAGTTGCAATATTTTGGGGGCATGCGCAAACTCTTTTTTCGCAAACCACGAAGCTCAAATTTTTAGAGTGAAAAAATTTGATACCAACCTAAAATGTGTTTTCCCGGGGTGAAACCTTTGGGGGACTCCTCATTTAAGCCTGTTTCTGGGGCCCCCGCATATCAACAGTCACTCGGTTTCAAAGTTCTAAAAAATTTTGGGAGTTGCACGGGCCCCATCGTTCCCAAAGATAATTAGGCCCCTTTTGGGTTTTCGGACCTAGGGGAACAGGCTAAACAATAAAAAAACCCGTGGGTATACTTTAAAACTGGCTAGCCTATGGGGTAGTGTAAAGAGAGTTTTTTAAAACCCGAACGGGAAAGGGAAGAGCAACTGGCACAAAAATTGTGGAAAAAAACCTATTAAATTTTTTAATTGACTAACATAAATTTTTGGGGCTTGCATAAGTAAACCTAAGTATTTCCTGTATATTTTTCCTCCCAAAGGGCACAAATAACCCCAAAAAGGTTTGTGATGTAAAAATATCATAACTCCTAGTAGTAGGTTTTTTTAAAAAAAAATCCCAAAATCTCTATAAAACAATGAAAGGGAGAAAACAGATATACCTAAATAGCCTAGGTAACAAAACTTTTTTTTATTTGTCATTCAATTAATTGGTTTTAAAAATAAAAAATTAAATAATTGACTAAATAATTTTTAAAAAGTGATAGATGTTACACGAAAACCCCTAATATCTTTTTTCACCCCCAACATTTTGTTTTTTGGAGAACTGGAAATAGGGGCCCACCTACACGGGAAAAATATAGCTTGTCCGCTACCCCACGTGTTAGTAATGCTATTGCCCCAAGTTCTCAACTCATGTAACTTACAAAATATATGGTCCCCCTTTAAATTTAACTTTGTAAACCGGGCAGTTTTAAAATTTTAGCTAAGTTAAAAAAGCACTTTTCAATTGCCAACCCCTGCTTAAGCATACTCACCAAAATGCATTATCACTGTAATGCTCTCCTTCGGTTTCCAGCAAAACATATTTTTCCCTCTCTCTTTAAAAATCCCTGCTTCTCTGTATCGTCCCCCCCTTTTGGGGAAAACTGGTTTGAGACGAGGGGGAGTTTGTTTTAGAATGAAAGTCGTGACAAAACTTGATCGATCTTGGGCGATAATATTTTTATAACTTTTCACCCGAATTGAGCATCCACTTTGTGTTTGGGGAGTTGAGTGCCGATACTTGTTAAAAAGACCCGACTGTGCTGAGAAAAGCCCCCGATATGCTGGAAACGCAGCGGGGGTTTTGGATTTTTTACCCGGGTGATCTATTTCCGAGCGATGATACTTGTTTTGTCTAGATGATCGTGGACCCTTTTCCCCCAGATAAAATGGCAAACTAACCTCGGAAACGGGTTTTGTTTTTCACTAATATTCTCAAGTTTTTTGTGGTGCAAAAAGGTGGTTTTTTTTTAAAAATTTCTAGGCCCCACGCTACTGCCGTGGCTGAAATTTTTCGTAACCCGCACGAACAAAGCCCGCTGGGGCTGCCAAATGGGAAAAGAAAGCAGCCATGGCTCAAAAGGGGGGTTTTAATCAAACCGCTAGATCCAGGGGGAGAAATGTAGCCCCGGGGTAGATAGCAATTGTCGCCCGGGGTCTGCGCCCATACAGGATAAGGGACCATCTTCACTCGCAGGGCCCGAAAACCCAAAACCCCCGCATGGAGTGATTTCAAGCCCAAAAGTTTGGGGGGACCCTGAAGCCCAAAAAAAATTGTCCCTTTAAAAAAACAGTAGGGCCCCCAAGGCTGGAGTACCATTGGGATATAAATTTCTAAATTTCTAATTAAATTTGTAATAAAACAATCCAAAGGGGTTTTGACGACAAATAACAACACAGGCCCAAATAAAAAAAAAAATAAAAATTCTAATTTCAAGGCCAATACTTTTTTAGTTAAATTTTGGGGTGGTTTTTTCCAAAAAAGGACTATAATTTTTTAGTAAAAAATTTTGTTGACATTTTTTTCACTCACATTGAAAAATAGCCCCAAAAAACTTTTTTTAAAAGCTTTCCAAAATTTCCCGGGTATTCCAAATTTAATAATTCCAATTAAATAAAAAACATAAAAAAATCAAAAACAATTATATGATAGTTTTTTGGGTTTTTTTTGGATTTAAAGGGGACGGCAAACCCTTAGGTCATCATTTTAAAGCAACCCCACTCTGCCTAGGGGAAAATGGAAAAGAAGGGGCCCCTGCTGGTCAAACCAAATCAGGGTAGGGGGACGGAAAAGGGGGGTTTTTTACGTTTCGGTCAATTTATCATCTCTTTTTCATCGTTCGTTTTTGTCATTTCACGTCGTCGGGGGGGTCGTTAAAGGGGAAAAGGGGGGGGTCCCCGGGGACGATTGCCAGGGGCTCGCCGATGTTTGCCCCCAGGGGGACCCTTTTTTTCCTGAATCGCCTTGTTCGATTACAGGCCATGCCCCTTGGGGCCCAAAAATTTTACCCCGGGGCCCCGTAAGTAAATAAAAGTATAAGGGCCTTTCGCCAAGCTTTTTTCAAACATTTTATTACTAAATATTTTAAACCCAAAGGTTTTTTATAATATTGAAATGATTATCCAAATATTAATTAAAAAATGATAAAAAAAAATTTAAAATTTTCTCCCTGAAAAAAGCAAAAGGTTTTTTTCCCCTAATGCTCACCTGTAGTTAAGAGCTCCGGGAACCACTGTATAACACTCCTGTAGTAAGGTCTATCATCCTAAGCCCGATTTCTCTAGCGTTTTCCAAACAGCCTTCCCTCCAGGATGTAGAAACCAAAAATGAAATTAATTACGGTGTCCTGCAAATTTTTTTCGCAAGTTCAGATCCCCAGAATCGAAACCCCGGATTTAAAATTCAAAGATTTAATAGTGATTTCATTGAAATTTATGGAAAATGTTAAGGTGTACGTATGATCATCAAAGATTGACTTATAATATAATATCATTGGAAACATTACATCCAGGCAAATCCTTTGACATACAGAACGCATGCATTAATGACCGTAGGCTAATTGTAGGAACCTACCTTAATAAGCCACTGTCCTTCTTTAGCAATTTCCAGAAATCTATCACTCAATTCCAGAACTCGAGAGGCGTCGATCTTCACCCAAAACCCTAAACATACCGTAAAGTACCAATAAATTAGCTTTAAAAAAGAAAATGAAAAGATCAATTGTAAATTTTGGTGAAAGCACAAAGCTATTAACACTTAGTTTTAAAGTTAAGTAGGCCTATGGCCTAGGTCTACTGGAACTAGCAATTGTGGTGATTCACGTAGGAAACTCTAAGCCATCCAGCAGCATGCCTAGGTCTGGGCAATGCAGTGCTGCTTAGAAATGCTAACAATCTTGAACTTTTGAGTACCTACCTATTGATACAGAGCAGTGGCCTGGACAGATGCTCTACAACACCCCGGCAATAGCTCCCCGTTACCGTTATAGTTACCGCTCAATGTGAAATCATAGCCAATATTCCTGTCACCGTTGCAGGGCCTCACATGCCCGGGCTTTTTGTAGAGTGTCCTTCACCTGGGTACCGGCACTAAACAAATTACTACTACTAAGCAAAAGTTAAACCTAGGGAGGTCTGGTAAACTCACTTTTGCCCAAACCCACAACCCGTAGGACAATCGAGAGCTTCCGTGATCCAGAAAAAACCTTTGTGCCATTCTACGTTAAGACTTTTTGTCCAGAACTTCTTCGGTTGAAGAGGTCCAAAATAAAATCATTGTGTTGTTCACTAAAATACTCCAAAATGCACAACAACAAAAACCTCCAAAATCTTTTAGGCCTACGTTTCTAGCCTATTTTAAATATCCCTAAAGGACTTTCCACTGAAAAGGATTTTTGCCGAAAAATAGAAACATTAGGGCCGAAAGGAACTTGTAGTTTTTTGTTGTTAATAAAACAGCAAAAACATGATGATTTTATTTTGGACCTCCCTCAACCGAAGAAGTTTTGGATAATTATGCAGTCTACCGCCGCACACAAAAGTAGGATAGTATGGGGCGAAGTGCCATGGGTAGGGTCGGCCAAACTGACCACGGCAACAAAAAGCTTCACGCCCCCCCCCCCCCCCCCACTACCACTAACCTACTTTTAGGCAAAATTAGTGTTTTTAATGTTTTTTTAAATGTTTTTATGTGTGTTTGGCTCGCAAACCAATCAGGTAATGAGTTTGCCTCTGAACATGCTAGTCTACCTGATTGGTCTGCGTTCCAAACGCAGCAACTGCAAACGCGTCGCTCCAAACGCTCTACTCTAACAGCGCGTTAATAAGAACAAAAAATTGTAAGTGCAATCTACTTTGAAGTGTAGGTTAGAAAAAGGCAACTTTGAAGACAAACTGTGACAATCTAATAACAAAAATCTGTCAAAAGTATCAAGTAGCCGGTACTGTTTTCGGTTAAGAATGGCCAACTTTTCACCAGCTCTTCCCCGAGCGTACACTCACTAAGTAACCTTACAAAACCTTTAACGTCGCTATTTTAACACAAAAAAACCCTTCAACCTTTAACGTCGCTATTTTAAACAAAAACCTTAAAAACCTTTTAAACACACACACACAGTTTACAAGTGTTTAAAAGTTGGCCATTCTTAACCGAAACAGTGCCAAGTAGCCTAAGGCCTAGGTTGGCCTAGGGCTACACAATATCTGCAATCTAGTAATGTGATCAAGGACAAGAAAGAAACAAGAACATCATCAGACCGTCCTTAGCTTTTGGCCTACCCCTAGAGGAGGACAGATAGGCATACAATGCTTAAGGCTGGTCCTAGTAGCCTAGGCCACCCAGGTTTGGGAGTTTATCACTAAACTTTGAATGCTACTTACCACAATACGAGCAACATCATCACACATTTCGATGTTAGAAACATTGTGATTATTGAGGTTTCAATTTCACGCTCAAAACTATATTGTTTTCATTTTCCCTCTTATTTTAAATACAGATTTAAAGGCCCTGCAGATAGGCCTAGGTTTGAAAGGTTATGTTGCTGATTGCATGAAGTACTTGCATAGGGACTAATTAACTATTATGAAAAGCCTAAGCACACCCCGGTAGGGCTTAAAGTTGGCATTTCACCAACAGAACCTTGAGCTTTAAAAATCACTTTCTTACGATTATGGTTTTTTATAATTATGACTTGTTTAGCCCGAGCTACGCTACTTCAAGAACGCATCGGTACAAAATCAGCTGTCCATTTTTTTATTGCCCATTTCAAAGTGACTGTCATATCGCAAGAAAATCGATATATCGATAGTGGACCTACCTACGGCTCTCGAAGTTACAGTGCTTTTTCAAATACCATTTGCAATGCATGAGTGTAATAAAATAACAAAAATTTTTGTAATACACACAAGTACGGGGCTAAATAAATATAAAGACTTCGGTTAGTAGTTTTATACACTCTTCCAATAATATAATACAAATTAAAATGTATTAAATAATTTGGACCTGCAATAATGATGCAAACGACAGGAAAAAATATGTATTATAGTTATAAAAACCGACAATGTTTCATATTTTGTTTGGATATTTTTCCAAACTTACAACCACAGATAACAATTAGCCCACTTTGCAAACACTTCTATGGTCGCGTAGGACGGTAGAAAGTGAGAGTATTTGGACCTTTTCCCCTGAAATTCAGAAAATCGTAATAGTGTGATTCACGATAACCCAAAAATACGGCCTGTATGAATAAGAGATTTCAAGGGTACCGAAAAACTTGCATCAACATTGGAGACGAAGTACCCCGTTTGTCCAGTGGAGCAAATATTTTTTTATGAAGAATTTTAAAAATTGTGAAATTCTGTTTTTCATTTTTTTTGATTGACTCAAACTTCCAACCTTCCAGGTACACTTCTAATTTAAAGGGATTTGAAGATTCCCTGAAATTTTGTCAATATTGGAGCGTGGTTGTACAAACAGATAAAACGATTTATATACAAACCCAAAAATCCCACCCCGTCAGTTATTTTTCTCAGGGTATTAAAATCGAAGTATTTCTCTTACTAAATTTATCATCTATGCTCTTTCCCAATTACATGGGTTGACCAAATAACACCAGTGTCATCTTTGCATCAAACTGTTACCAAGGCCAGCAATTTTTAAAACTTACTTTCCTTGAATTGAATACATAGCATGATACCAAAAACACATACAATTGTATTTGGTTATTATTTTGTATATTTATATTAGGGGATGTCATTGAGTAGCAAAATTTGGAACTGGTTCCGTACTTTCTGGGAATTGAGCTCCCTGAATCCTGAACGCCTAGCTAATTTCATCCTGCTAATCACAGCAGGCACTTGAAGGTTGGCGTTATCTTTGCGCGTGTTTGTTGTGTTGGCGTATTTAGGTTTTCTCGCTCGTCAGGTTCGGAGGGATTGTCGATGCATCCGGGGCATCCCAAAACTTGCCTACAGTAATCATGTCCATAAAATATATTATCTGAATAAAAGAAAAATGGTCAATTGCCCGCTTCTTGGAAAGTAGTAATGGTTATTTTATGGCCCCACTAATTACCTGAAAATGTTTCGATCCAGGTAACCCTATGACATCCTTAATCTACATATATATATATATATAAAAAATAGCACAATCTTAGTTTCCCTTCTTTTAAGTGAACCCAATATAAACCCAGAAAATGAAATATGTATCACTATCATACAGTCTATGTTATATAGCATGGTGGGAAAACCATTCAAAATTCAAATTTGGACTTGGAAGAAATAAAAACAAGTTTGTGTTTAATATTATTTTTTAAAATTTTATTTATTATGAAAATTTGACATTAATGACTAGCATACAAAACACCACTAAAACTAATTGCCCAATTTGGAAAAGTCTCTGCACATAAAACACTGTGGAAGGGGTTCTGGGTTTCGAGTGTCGTCTTGATGGAAAAATGGCCCATGGGCGATTTATCAATTTCATCCAGAAAGCTGTGGATGCAAGACTTGACCCCTGACGCTATAGTTTTACATTGGACTTGTGTTCTTGCAGTCTTTTGCATCATACGTTTTAGAAAAAACACAAACAATGCAGGAGTAAGGTTCTACAAAATAACCCAACAAAAAGTGGAACTGTTGAAAAATTATCGTATTTCACATGTATTATATCGATAGGGAAACGGTTCAAACTAATTCCCACCAGAGCGCAGAATGATCGGGTTTGGTCGCAATGTCTGGACGTTGATAAAATAGGAATTTTAAAACATTTTGACGGCAGTGCATTCTTGTTGTGGACTGGTGGTGCAGATTTTCCACCAGAGTGCAGAACGATCGACGGTTGGTCACCGCCATGTGTAAGTTCCACTGGAACCAAAATGTAAAGAGTCCTGTGACCTAACCTTCATCATGCGATCCTGGTGGAGAATCCGGGCGAACCATTTTGGGGCATTGCCATATAAAACATAAAAATGCTTATTATACTTGCAAATGTAGATACTACAAACACAGCGATGACTAGAGTCCTGTCAAATTTGTTTAATTTAAACTGTAAAAGCTAAAACACAGACGTTTTTTTTAGAGCTCCTTTGATTAATTTTTTGATAGGTTTTAGATGTATCCATCACATAAATTTTGTTACATTAGGGCCTAAAGGCCTAGCCTACAAAAAAAGTTTCTGAACTTATTTAAAGCCTGAAACTATTTTTAAATCGTTAAAATAAGTAAGGGTACTCTTTGGGTGGTATGGCCAGTTTTTTAATACTGGATTTTTTCACTAAAACAACGTTAAAAACATAAAATTTAATAAAAAATGTAAAACAACACATTTCTAAGATTATTGATGTAATTTATACAAAACGACATGAAAAATATACAAATTTATCCATGTTTAAAAACAAACAATCGGCGATTTCACTGATCTATGTACGGTACGCCATTAACATTTTTACGAAGACAGATGCTCAATTCACACCTCTACATCGTACCAACCTATAAAAAGTACAAAGTTGAAAAGATAACTTCAACGCATTGATTCAATATATTGATTCTACGGGATACATTTGACGGATTTGGGAACACAGAAAACATTCCTTCTGCACCTGCGTACGACCTACGCCAAATAAACAAATCAATGTACAACGCCAGATGGACCCTAGCCGTTCCGTATTCCTCTTTAGGTCTAGATTTTAGCTTCGGGTGGAGAGATTCTAAAACTCTGGGTTGGACATTTGGATCGTCGGGTTTGATACAAAGTTTTTTGAATGTTTCACACTCCAGTGGTTTATCCTTCTGGTAAGTTCTTTATATCTAAACAAGCAGCCCATCCTCGCTTATCACTGTAGTACCAGGTTCCACGAGTTCCTGAAGCAATGGCAGAAGAGGTCGCATTGCGGCGATCAACAAAATTAATGAACAACTTGTTCATGTTTGATCCATGCTCTACCCATGAAGAGCCATTGTTGTTGGGATACAACACGTACTCGTTGGTATTTCCTCTTCGTATCACCGTTTCATCTATCTCGACAATCTTGCCTACACCACCGATTTTCTCAGCATGATTGCTTACTATTCTTGTGCAAATGTCCCGCAGCCAATTATTGGGGCTTAACTTTGCCTCTGTTCCGATAGTTGATCCGTCCTCCCTCTGAATGTTAAACATAATTTCATCCACAGTATACATTTGACGGCACCATAATAGAATAGTTTGTGTATCTTTTTAAAGGCAAATGATTTCCTTGAAACCAGTACCTACTAAAAATCCTTTACTCAATCCATATCTCGGTGCCCCTTTGCGATCACGTTTTTGACACCGTTACACACCATACAATCTGCCAGGAGGAGGTTTTTGGGAAACCATGTGTGCACCACAATCGCACATTCTTTTAGAATGAAGCAATCCTAAATGCTGTAACCACTTAATAAAATCGTCATCTGATAATTTACATGTTCTATATAGTTTAGGCGAATTGAAACTTCGTAGTTTGTCCATTCTGAACCCTAGCGGGGAATGGTAAACGAAAATAAACAGATGCACATCGACGTTTAGAATTGTTACAAATAAATCGCGTGTTTTTTTTTAAGTTTTTCACAGTTTTGTGAACATCTTTCTTTCTACTTTGTACCAACCTTTTCACTAAAACACTACCTACAAACCTTTAACTTCGCTATTTTTAAATATTAAGTTTTTTTCAAAAGGCAAAACCTTTAACGTCGCTATTTAAATATAAAGTACTATTTAACGGAAAAGCACTTTCTTTTTAAATAGCGACGTTAAAAGGTTTTGAAGTTTTTTTTTGTGACTATCACAGCAAAAAAGTGATGATTCTATTTTGGATTTTGTAGATTATTTTTTTGTAAGGTTACTTGCATTGAGTATAAACATTCTTAACACGGGATACCTAAAAGATGGCGGCCCGAAAACAGTGAAATTGCGAGTGATTAGTAAGAGTAATTAACCTATATAATTGTATATTAAATTTTTAGAGTGATTGATGTTTATTATTGTTAACAATGAGTCATTCTTTATTTATTTCCTCATTTGAAGTTGTTTTAACGTTGTTTTTAATTGAAAAAATCAGTGTCAAAACTGGCCATACCAACCGAAAGAGTGTCCCAAGTAAGTAAGTAGGTAGTAAAGAACTAAAAAGTAAGTTTATTATTTATTCCAGCATGACCTTGACATTACATGACGATCACATGCTGGTGATAAGAACTAGAGCTAACAAAGTTCATTTTATATGCTCAGTCAAATATAATATGTAAATGCTCAATATTATGTTTTAAATAGATTAATAAGTCCTAAATCTCGTGGACACTAAGTAGAAACTGATTTGCAATGGAATCAGAGAGGTTTTTGATGATTTGTTATATTGGATAATGGATACACCACAGGGCCCAAAGATACTATTACATTATACACTTCTTTTGCGACAGCCGTCTAGAGAGACTGTATTCAAAGTACAGCCTCCTGGACCTTTATATCCAGTTGGCTGTGGGGAAAACTAAAGCGGCTGTCAGCCGATCGAGGAAATCGCGCGATTTTATTACCATCCTTGTCACCGACAAAACATGAAGTTAACAATAACGCTATCTATTGGTGTTCACTGGGCACGTGTTATGGTAGTGGGTTCTGAATTGGCTCTTGTTAACTCGACTCGCTAGGAAATTGAACAAGCTAGACATTTTTCGAGGCGAGCGCTCCTCGCGCTCACCGTCTGACAGTGCGGCGGCGAGTTCCATGTAAACAAGTTCAGGCCTACTCTCAGAGAGTTACCGGTACTTTACACGGGGTTGGCTCCGCGATAACTCGATCGTCTGACAGGCGCTTTAACTAAATGTACCAGCATGCCATGTGGCAAAACAAAATTGTTCTATTAAGAACTAACACTTTGCATTTCTCAACATTTTCAAGAGCACTCTTTTATGTGCAACTATAATAGGGCAATATAGTGAAAATAATTTATCTCCCACCAGAGAGGCAGAACGATCGGGGTTTGGTTACAGTTTGTCTGGACGTTGATAAAATAGGAATTTAACAACATCTTGATGGGAGAGTGCATTATATTGTTGTTGTAGGTGACTGATAATTCCACCAGAGGAGTGCAGAACGATTGACGTTTGGTCACAGCAATGTGTAAGTTCCACTGGAACCACAATGTAGAGAGTCCCAAGAAACCAACCCCGATCATGGGCGAACCTGGCGGAAAAATTTTAGCGAACTAGTTTGGCATTGCCTTATTGTTTAATTTAGTTACATTTAAGATTAAGATTATAACTGGGTGGGTAAGGCACATTGTGTTAAGGGGCATTCCCTTGCTCTGCTCTTGCCCCAAGCAATGTGTATGTATTGTCATTCTTACTCATACATTGAAAATAAAAAAAAAAAAAAAAATAGTTATTACGTAACTACCATAAAATAGTTGGATGAGCTCAAACAAACTTTTATACAATGTCCCAAAAGTCCATTTAAAATTCTTTTAATCGTCAATCCAGCAAATTTCACGTGCGTTCTGGAGCACTTTTGAAGCACTTCATTTATTAGGCCTAGGCTATTCCTTAAAAATTTAAACTAACGAGGTTGTATTGTATACAAAGGATATACAGTAGTATAGGCCCTATGTATCTGGGTATCAGCCAATATTTCCTGGTTTTGAAATAAAAATTTCCTACATGAGTTAGAAATCAGTGATCACTACAAATTTTCTATTTTTTATGTTACTTTACAGCGAGTTACTAAAAAAAAGTTGCAATATTTTAGGACATGCGCAAACTCTTTCTTCGCAACATCACGAAGCTTTAAATTTTTAGAGTGAAATTAGATACTAACCTAAAATGTGTTCCAGACTGAATCCTGGCACTCCTCATTTAAGCCTGTTTTTGCCCAGCATATCAACAGTCACTCGGTTGCATGTTCTAAAATTATGTGGAGTTGCACGGCCGCATCGTTCAATGATAATTAGGCCCGTTTGGGTTTTCGGACCTAGTGAACAGGCTAAACAATAAAAAAACCAGTGGGTATACTTAACACTGGCTAGCCCATTTGGGGTAGTGTAAAGAGAGTTTTAACACTGAAGCGGGAAAGAATGAGCCCAAAGTGGCACAAAAGTTGTGCGAACAAACCTATTAAATTGACTAATTGACTAACATAAATTGTTTGCGCTTGCATAAGTATCACCTAAGTAGTACCTGTATATTTTGCACTCCCAAAGGACACAAATAACCAAAATGATTTGTGATGTACAATATAACTCCTAGTAGTAGTTCATAAAATAGATCAAAATCTCTATAATACAATGAAAGGGAAGATACAGTATTACCTAAATAGCCTAGGTAACACACTTTTCTATATTGTCATATCACATTAATTGCTTAATAATAAAATATTAAATAATTGACTACATATTAAAACAGTGATAGATGTATGACACGACCCCCAATATCTTTACACGACAACATTTTTTTTTTGGAGAACTGGAATAGGCCTACCTACACTGGGTTTTAAAAAAAAAAGCTTGTCCGCTACCTACGTGTTAGTAATGCTATTGCTAAGTTCTCAACTCATGTACACTCTACATACGTATATGGTCCCTTAATTGAAGTTTTGTATCCGTACAGTTTTAAAATGGAGCTAAGTTAAGAGCACTTTCAATTGCACACACTGCTTAAGCATACTGCACACTGCATTATCACTGTAATGCTCTCCTTCGGCTCCTAGCAGACATATTTTCCGTCTCTCTGTTAGCATCATGCTTCTCTGTATCGTCCTTCTTTGGGGAAGAACTGCTAGAGACAAGGGAGTTTGTTTTAGAATGAGAAGTCGATGACAACACTTGATCGATCTTGTCGATAATATTTGATAACTTGTCACCTGATTGAGCATCCACTTTGTGTTTGGCAGTTGAGTGCCGAGTACTTGTTAAAAAAGACCGACTGTGCTGAGAAAAGCCCGATATGCTGGAATCGTCAGCGGTTTCTAGATTATTACCCGGGTGATCTATTTCCGAGCGATGATACTTGTTCTGTCTAGATGATCGTGGACCCTTTCCGTAGATAGATGGCAAAATAACCTCGGATCGGGTATGTTCTTCACTAATATTCTCAAGTATTTGTGGGGCAACAGGTTGTTTTTTTTAAAATTGCTAGGCCGACGCTACTGCCGTTTGGGTGATTTGTCGTAACTGCACAGAACAAAGCCCGGGTGGACTGCCAGTGGAAGAGAAAGCAGCCATGTGCTCAAAAGGGGGGTAATCAACACCGCTAGATCCAGGGGGAGAAATGTAGCCCGGATAGATAGCAACTTGTCGCCCGTGTCTGCGCTCCATACACGGATAGTACCATCTTCACTCGCAGCCAGAACCAAACCACCGCATGGAGTGATACAAGCAAATGTTTGGGCACCCTGAAGCAAAAACAATTGTCTTAAACTAACAGTAGCCACAAGGCTGGAGTACCATTGGGATATAATTACTAATTACTAATTAATTAGTAATAAGCAATCCAATGAGTTATGACGACAAATAACAACACAGGCTAAATAAAAAAATCTAAAAATTCTAACTTTTTAAGGCCAATACTTTTTTTGTTAAATTGAGATGTTTTGCCAACAAGGACAATATATTGTCAGTAAAAATTATGTTGACATTTTAGTTTCACTCACATTGAAAAATAGCCCAACAAACTTTTTTAAATGCTACAAATGTCCAGATATTCCAAATATAATAATTCCAATTAAATAAAATCATAATAAATCAAATCAATTATAAGATAGTTTTTTGGTTTATTTGGATTAAGGGCACGGCAACCGTTAGGTCATCATAATGCACCACTCTAGCCTAGGGGATATGGAGAGAAGGGGCCATGCTGTTCAGAACCAGTCACGGGTAGGGGGACGAAAGGGGGGTTCTTACGTTGCGGTCATCATCATCTTTGTCATCGTTCGTTGTGTCATTGTCATCGTCGTCGGGAGGTCGTGAAGGGAAAGGGAGGGTGTCCCCGGGGACGATTGCCAGAGCTCGCCGATGTTTGCGAGGTGGACTTTTTCTCCTGAATCGCCTTGTTCGATTAGCAGAGCCATGCTCTGGGCCAATTCTACCCGGGCCCAGTAAGTAAAAAAAAGTATAGGCCTACGCCAAGCTTTTTTCAAACATTTTAGTTACTAAATATTAAACCAAGGTATTTATAATATTGAAATGATTATCCAAATATTAATTAATAATGATAAAAAATTAATATATTTCTCCACTGAAAATGCACAGGTTTTTCCAGCTAATGCTCACCTGTAGTTAAGAGCTCCGTGGAACCACTGTATAACACTCGCTGTAGTAAGGTCTATCATCCTGAGCAGATTGTCTCTAGCGTGTACCGAGCAGCCGTTGCCCTCCAGGATGTAGAACAAGTGAGTTAATTACGGTGTCCTGCAGTTCTCGCAAGTTCAGATCCCTAGAATCGAAACCAGGATTTAAAATTCAAAGATTTAATGTGATACATTGAAATTTATGGACATTTAAAGGTAGTATGATCATCAAGATTGACTTATAATAGTAATATCATTGGAGAAGGGTTTACA
>JAMZAV010013575.1:0-16919 GCA_024449915.1 Sweltsa coloradensis | reverse complement strand
TTTAAAAAGCTTTTAATTGTACTTGATTTACATCTGAATGGGGGGAACAGTCTGAAACGAAATCTGCCCCTTTGAACTGACACCAAACATTAATTATAAGTCAATTCCCTTACGCGGGGTTTATGAGCGAGGGTTTATTTTTCGATTTATTAGTCGGGAAACATCCCCCGTAGGTGTAAGTTTTTATTTACTACTTCGAAATAAAAAAGTCCCCCCAAACCGGGAATCGAACCACGGATCCCCCGCATTCCAGCAGGCGTCTTTTTTTTAATTTAATTAATTAATTTAAACCCTTTGATTTTCCCCCGAAACCCCCGTGAGCGATCGGGGTTTTCACGACTGGGTTTTAAAACGTGGGTTTGGCTTTTCGACGCCTAAAGGGCAAGCATAAAAAAAATTAAATTCAAGTCATTTAAAATTTGGTGGAAATGCGAAGACTTAAATTTTCACTGCCCCCCAAAAAATTTTTAGCCCGGTTTTTTTTTTTTTTTTGTTTGTTTGTATTTTTGTCTTTTTGTTGCTCTTAGGGGTCAAAGGGATTGCAATTTTGATAAAAATTGGGGGGGGCCCTTTTTTTTCTCTGAATTAGACTTGCCACGTTTTTGGGTATAATCGAAGAAATTTTTCCAAATATAAATGCCACTTGAAATTAAAAACGAATATAATGTCCCAAAAAAAATCAATTTTTCCTGAGAAATCCCGTGATTCCCTAATGGCAAGCTCGGATTGAAATTTTAAAAGTTTTTTTTTGCACTATTTTAATAAAAAAAATGGTTTAATTACAACTTGAATAATGATTAAAAAAATTAAGATTGTTTTAAAGCCCACGGACAAAAATTTGGCATCATTTTTGCGAGAAAAAACTTTCCCCTAGTTAATTTCTCCCGTGGGGGTAGGAAAAGGTTTTTTCACGTGGGTTTTCACTTTCACGGAGGTTTGGGCTTTTTTACGGCTAGAAGGGGCCGCTACAAAAAAATTTTTTTAATAATTTAAAAAGTAAGATAAAGGGAAATTTTATCATAATACTACCCCCCTTTGTAATTAAAAAACAATAAATGTTCCCAAAAAAATACATTTTTCCTGCAAAACCTCAAGATTGTAGCTGGGCCTGGGCCGGGCGAGGGCCTAGCTCGGCCTACAATAAAAGTTTTTTTGCTTTTTTTATATCGTAGAAAGGGGTTAAATTACAACTTAAATCATGAAAGACATAATTTGATCGTTAATTACTGAAAAATTAAGGTTTTTTTAAAGGGCCCCAGACATAAATTGGCTCATATTTGCGAAAACAACATTCTCTATGTTAATTTCCCCGTGAGGTTAGCGAAAGGTTTTTCACGGGGTTTTTACGTGGGGTTTGCGTATTCGCCCTAAAAGGGGCAATGCATACAAAAAAGATAATTTCAAGGCAGATAATAAAAATAAAATGAAAAATTTTATCATAATATGGCGGGAAAGTGTGTTGTCACCTCGTTATTTATAATCGTGATGGATGACATCCATAACAAGGTAAAGATGGAGGCAATGGAAAATGTAGAGGTTGTTGTTTGCCGATCTTGGTGGGATGGTCCCAGGTAGGAGGTACTCCAAAATACAGCTTGGGAATGAAAAAAAGAAAAGAGGTATGAAAAAAAAGCATTATAAAAAGTGAGGTTTTTTAATATGCCCGAGAAGGGGGGCCCGGGAAATTTTCAAGCCGATAAACATTGGAGGAGAAACCTGAAAGTGGGTGTTTTTTGTTATTTAGGAAAATGAAAGTAATGGAAAGTGGGAAAAAAAAGGGATTAACATGAGAATAAAAAAAGGCCAGTAATTTTACCAGTGTGTGAAAAGGCCTGGTGTGGGATAGGGAAATACCCATTCAGTGTAAGATGACAATATATAAAACTTATTTCATACCGATCCTTACATATGCAGCAGAAACCTGGACAATGGGAGATCGAGAGGAGAGTCAGATACAGGCGGCAGAGATGAGATTCCTGAGGAGCACAGTAGGCAAGACGATAAAAGATAGAATAAGAAACACGGACATTAGAGAAATGCTAGGTGTAGAAAAGTTAAGTGACAGAATAGGAAAAAACAAGGTTGAGATGGTATGGACATATGAAACAAATGGGGGAAAATAGGATGTCCAAGAAATTGTATGAAAGAAGGAAGAAAGAAGACGGGGTAGACCAAGGAAGAGATGGAAGGACATCGTAGCAGGAGACTTGGAGGCAAGAGGAGAAAGCTGGGAAGAGATACGATTGTGGGAGGATAGAAAGAAGTGGAAAATTTTTGTTGCTAAACCCTTGACCCTGCCAGAAGCAGGAAACGGCGATGGATAATGATGAATGATGATGAATGCCACTTGTAATTAAAAACGAAATAAATGTAACAAAACTACCTAGGTATCACATTTTCTCCGTGCGAAACTCCCTAGATTGTAGGCCTCGGACGGGCATCTCAACGGCACACAATTAAAACTTCTTTTTGCACTATTTAGCATAGAAAATGGTTAAATTACCACTTGAATCATGAGTATACATAATATGATCTTTAATTACTGCAATTAAGGTTGTTTTAACCCATCCGCACCAGCGCCCCAAAACGCTAGCGTGCCCACGGAAACCGCGCACTTTTGCCCTCTGCACATCAAAGTTGCAGCGTAGTACAGTAAGAACGTAATCAACAGCATTACCGTCACTATCACTTATTATTACTGTAGCATTTATTCTAGGCCTAGGCCTGTTCACAACTAACAATACACGAATTTGTAGGGCTACGAGTACGACCCTCGTGATCGTGATCACGCCCATTCCTAACCTCAATGTTACTCCCACGCACACCAACGCACATTTCTTCTTCGCTGTCACTTTATCTTACTATATCTGCACCGGTTCTACGCATACAATTAAAATCACAACCTTCACCATCACTATCACTGAAATCTGATCGAAGAACATCCAAAAATTGACTGATTTAGGATTGTTTTTGCCGAGAACGACGCTTTGATTGATCCGAATCTGCCATATATGACTACTACAGGCGCGTAAGTTTCACGTCGATAACAAGTCGATTGTAGCTTCATGATTTTGCCGTAAGAAAACCAAAGAACACCACTAGATGTCACTACATGCTTGACGCGGGAAAATGCAACAAAAAGTACAACAATTGGCCGATAGGAGCTGATACTACTGCAGTTTGAATGGAAGCGCGCGTAAATGCGGACCAGTCCGCTTACGGGTGCAGATGGGTTAAGGCCCTCGGACATAAATCAACATCATATTTGTGAGCAAAACCAGAGGACAACATTCCCCATGTTAATTTACTAGCGTGAGGTTAGCAGCAGGGTCTACCCTGACGGACCGTAAGGTTAGCCTAGGAGGCTACTCTTACGTACCGTGAGGGTAGACTCGGCCTTTCTCTAAATAATCTGCATAATGACCAAAGGTAATAAAAGAAAAAAGAAAAAAAATTCAAAAGAACATGGTCACCATTTTGTAAATAGTATTTACAGATTCTTGAGGTTTCAGAAACACTATACCATTCTCTATGACTCCTAATACTTAATGACGATGAACCCTCTAGGTCCCGATTCATATACATTGGTAAAGCAATAGTTATACCGCCCTTATCTTACCCGGAGCGTAGGCCTAGATCCGACCTTACTCGGCGGTATAAATTCAAAGTCATGAAGCTACATATAGATACAGATACTATGAGTTTGAGCTTACTTGGAGTTGGCTAATGTTGTAGGAACAAATGGTCTTGAAGTCTTGTCTATGTTTGGGGTGAGATTTTCTTTCTGATGATTTGCTGCAGAACTCTTGACTCTGCTACATCAGCCAGATCCCTTAACGAAGTCCTTAGTGCGTCGGATTCCTCCAGATTCCGACAGCCCACACACTTGCAGTTATTCGAGCAGGGAATCTTAGCCTCGTAACACTCGCAGTAATTTTTAAGGCAGCCAGAACGTTTACAGTTACATCCCTTGTTATGCCTACGTTCGTCACCGATGTGACCTTTGCCAATCTTGGGCCTAAAGGCATTTGGATTCCGTTCCAAGCAAGACTTGATCGCGGCTTGGCGATCTTCCTCGTGTTGCAGGTTATTGAAACAGTTGTTGCAGTTACACATAAAGCAGAACTCCCCATTTGCAAAGCAGTCACAGTAGCTGTAAACAAAAATGAAATATAAATATCAATGGAAACAATAATGATTACCAAGCATATGTCCAGGTAGGTATAGTTTCAATTTAACACAAATCTAAAGTTAGGCATGGTGGATCTAAGTGGTATACCTAGTTGGCGGTAGTTGCAAATATTGTGACAGAAAAGATAAGATACATGTTGAGCAGTGGTGTAGTGGTGCGTATACGCCGTAGCCTACATGTACTGCTTGCGCTAGAAAATGTTTGTATACACACTGGTCTTCCTGTGATACGAGTGATAGACAATGATACGATCATAACAACAATGATTTAAAAAAGATTTAATCTGTGCACTACTAGTAATCTATTATTCGCAAAGGCGAACTATCTGTTATTTTGTCAGTCTTTCCCTCATCACCTATTTTTGCTCCAAACAGACTGACTGATGTTTACTCTTCTATTCACTGATGTTCAGTAGAGATAAATGTTCTATAAATAAACCAATGCAGGGGTTAACACTTAAGGGTAAAGACTACCACCAATATTAAAACAACACACACAATTACAGTTTTTTAGTGATATATTGAAAACGCTGCAAAATACTGCAAAACTGTTTGCAGACAGCAATGTGATTTGTAAGGACTATAGCAAGTGCAAAAATATATTGAAATGTGATGGCCGGTAATAATTAAGTATATTATTTGATATTTAATTAAATGCACATTTTAAATACAAGCCGCACCAATTATTATATTTTAATACTTTTTCATGCATTACATTCACCTAACACTACCGCTAGGGTTGCCAACTCTGGCCACGGAAAAAACCGGCCTTCCATGTAAATTCGTGGAAAAGGGACTAAGCACGGGGGGTTTGGGGGCGGAGCCCCCCAACTATAGCGCCGCAGGCGAAAATTTTGAAATTCAGCTTTTTAAATTGCATTTGGTGCGTTTTAGAATAAAGTGGTGGGCTGGATGATATACCAAAACAACGTAGTTTTTGTGCAGTCAAAACTGGAAAACCCCCCAAAATAAAAAAGTCTCTGAGATAATAGGCCTAGATTATAATATTACATCCGCTGATAAGCCGAGTATTCATAATTCGAGTAGGGAATGGGCATATTTTTATTCATAAGTAATTTAGGCCCAAGGATAATAAATTCCAAATAAACCACTAATAATTTTTTTGTCTTAATTTCAATTAGTCATATCACGATTCTCAAAGCAGTAAATTAATATTACGTAAACAGCATTAACAGATTTAAAGGAATTATGGTCAATTAACAAGGTTACTTCTTATTCGTGAAAAAGTATTTAGCAGTTGATCTTGCTGCTTGAAGGAGAGTCTTGTTGGACTTTATTTTTTCGCGGAGAGTCAATTTCATCGTCGGATCCGTGCACAGAACTTCCCGTATGAATGGCATTGACAGTGGACTGCAGTGCAGTGTGGCAGTCTTTGGCCAGCCTACTGCCTTGTTCGCTGTCTGGTGAGAGGGTTGGCGGGTTAGTTCAAGGAGAAGTGGAGAAGATCAATGTTTACTAATTAAGTGGGATTTGGGAAACAATGATTAGGATGGTTTTTAAATATTTATTTTAGTTTTTTGTGTATATTTAGTAATATTTTTAGTATAATGGGTTATTTACGTAAAAAACCGGCAACACTATTGCCGGTCGAAGGGACTGACCGGCAACCGGCCAAGTGGGGCAAAAACTGGTTTGCCGGTCAAAAACCGGCCGGTTGGCAACCCTAACTACCGCATAGCTGTCGGCAATCAGTTTTTAGATATTTTGCACCGTTCTCGAGATATAACTAAAAAACTATGATTTCACGTGGTTAATTGTTATTGAATTCTCGTACGACCTCTCAAGAGATAATACATCTGACTGACCAAAAAATTAGTCCGACCGTCTGATGCCGAAAGTAACACAACATGTCAAGGAATGACTGAAAAATTGACAAATCCCTTTTCCAAAAACTAGGGGTGTGCGAATATTCAAAATTCTCGAACAATTCGAACAAAATGTACTATTCGTATTCGATTCGAAACTATCTGTTGCTTGTGCTCTTGTGTGTTGATTGTGCTCGTTGGTCTTGTTGTTAGCGTATCTGCTTCCAATGCAGAAGGCCAGGGTTTGATTCCCACCAAAGTCAGAAGTTGTTTAACTTCTGATTTGGACTTAAGTCCATCAGTTCGTGTCTTAGGAGTTTGTAAACGGTGACTTTGGAGCGTCCTAGTAGCATAGCAGCATAGCAACGAAGCACATAATAAATTCTGAGTTGTTCTGAATCGGCCTTGTTGATTCTGGCGTTGATGCGCGGGTGTTCGCACTGTCCATACCACTGATTGCTATATTTCCTATTAAAAATATTGATCTTTGGTTGGTTATCGCTCACTCGTCGATTGCGTCGGGGTCTACAGGGTAGGCTTAGTCGCTTTGATTTACTGTCCCCACTGAAAATCAGTATATAACTGAGTGGGTAGACTCTAATTATTTATTTATTTTTATTTAAATAGTAAGTATTGGAATTTCCGATTTCCAATTTTTTTCTTTCTCGAAAAAACTTTGAAACACGGGCATTTAGAGGGGTAAATGCCCTTGTAAGATCCCGACTAGGGCTCACGTTCTCACAGATAATGAAGAAGAAGCAGGGCCCTGGGCCCAGAACTGACATGTCCACAAGTCTTTGGCAAAGAAAAGTGCGATTTGGGACTTTTACATTTAAAAAACGTGATACACCTACTATAACATAATTGTAAGTTCCCTTAATACAAAGTTGGCCTACAAATATTCACTCTACCCCACCCCCCATTTTAAGCGTCGTGCTAGGACTACCATACCTCTAGGCCCCTACGGCATAGCAACCAAACAAACAACCCAACAAGCACAAAATCTTTGCCGCTTATGGATAGGCTCAAAATCAGCAGCTGGTACATTGCGAGTGGACCATTAGCGGTCAACAAGCACAAAACCAGCTGTGGCACGTGAAATAAAACTTATTCCTATTTATTAAAAAATACTCTATTTCATGTTTAAATTGTTCCTTTAATATAAGTCGAGAACATGCATGGCATTTGTTTATAACTTAAAACTGACACGTGAATAAGTCAACCCAGTACCAATTTCCCCTCAATGCGGATTCCTTTAATAAAAAAGGAAATTGCATTTTTCATAAATAGGAATAGACGACTTTAGAAATTCTCTGCGCATGCGCTAGCATAAAATCTGTCATGGCCGAAATGTGTTACGCCCGCGGCACTAAACGCGGCCCTCTAGTAGCTACTGTCCGGCACATAGTTTCTGATAAAAAAGTATCAAAATAAGTTTTCAGTGTTATTTATATTTTAGTAATTACTTGTAAATGTTTTATCGTAATATGTTCATTCACGCTTACAAAGTCTTGAAAATATAAGACTCAAGAGCATAGAGGGTCAATCATGTATCCTTTCTACATTTGCGCGCTAAGAATACGAAAATCACTTCGACCCGTGACTGCATCCTTGCCAAGCTTGCCAAGCTTGGCAAATATGAAATTGAATTTATTTTCTTCTAAGCTTTTTTGATGATGATCGATTACATAAATGTAATCGCTCATCACAAAATTTTAACAAGTTTGGCAATGATCTTGTAGTCACGGGGCGCCGGGCGAAGAGATTTTATGTATTTATTGTGCAATTAATGTAGAATGGTATGTACTACTGATAGAATTCTTTTTTAAATGGTTTATTTGCCATTAATAATTTTAGAGATTCTGTTAAAAGGAAGCGGACTTAAGTCAATAAATTGAAATAAAAATCGACGTAATAAATATTCATTTTAAGTCCGTGTGTCCATATTACGGCAATCTTGGGGATCGATTTCACTCACTTCTATAATGTTACTGCATATACATAATATATTCCTTTTTTTAGATCTGTGTAGGAAAACCCATCACTAAATAAATAGTCTTTTTATGTAGGCCTCACTGTGTGAAATAAATATAATTATTTATTACCATTTAAAACAGAATGACCATTATTATTATCTACGATGAGATAACCAATTATTTCCAGAGTTTACCAGCGCCGTAGCGGCTCACCCTGGTACGGAACACGTAGGGAGTCTGAAGAGCGCCCGGGGCGTAACACAGTTGAGGAGCGCGTTATTTAAATACATCGAGTGCGCTAGTAGTTTCTAAAGTCGTCTATTAGTTTTGTATCCTCTGGATTGGCCATTTGTTATAGATAATATTTTTTCTACCTTGGCTACTACTCTTGCTGGTTTTAAAGTGTTATTAATATGTTTATCGTTCTGGTTTATTTACCTAATGACGGAAATAGCGTGTTTTTATCTGAAACGTTGTCCTCGTTAAAAATAAAGAGGTGTTTCCACTAAAATGTTTAAAATTAATAGTAGAAGACACTAATTGATTATAAGTAAAAAAAATCACACAAAAATTAAACGACTTTGATAAGTATATCGTTCATGAAGCCAATCCACATAAACGCAAAAACTTAAAGAGGCTGCATTGATTTCTGTTACTAATAATGTAATAAGCGCGCTGAAACATAACGGCCTGTCAAGTGGGTGGACTTAGGTCCTTTTGGTTAATCGAAGTACATCTATTGGGTCGAAACCTCATGATCGATCATTGAATCGCAGTCAAATAGCGATCTTATTAGCATTTATAAATAGGCCTAACTTAGCATTGAGACAAACATCTATAATTTGTCGCAATATCAATATAATAATATAAATATAAATAATACAGGATGGGCAATAAGAAAAACAGAAAACGTTACAAAATTTCATTCAAGTAAACATTAAGAATCATGTTAAACCATAATAATTGTCATAGTTAATTAAGTAGAATATTTTCTTATAATAAAATGAGTAAATGCCATCGCATCATTAACCCGAGAGTAGTCGCGTGTGGTCTTTTAGACCGACTTTTTTTTTCAACAGTTGGTATTTGTACAGCGCGCATGCGTGGCTTGTCTAGTTCCGCCTACCTTCCCAAAATAGATTTTGAAGCCATTGTGCAATACGCGATTCAGTGTTCTGCAGAACTTCAACTAAGATAAGAGGTCCTGTTTGGTTGCTTGGTCTTTTCGACCGCTTGCGCGACTACTAAGGGAGGCAAAAATATGCATACTCAATCACTATTATGAGACATGTATTTTGTTATTGTAGGTTGATTATTCTTCAACATACAGTGTTGGCATAATATTACTGTCTTGGTTTACTAATAATTCAAACTACAGGGTGTTTTTCAAAACATATTTTATATTTTTTTGTTGGTTTGCAACATTTTGTGTTTGATTGATTATTGATTGATTATTGATTGATAATTGATTAATATAACCATGTATGCTGTCACATATATGATAAATTATCTTGTATTGGTAATCAAAACGTCATCCTAACGTTATTAGCCCATAATAAATAATGCGGTCTAAAAGACCGGGCGCGACTACTAACGTTACAAACAGGGGCGCGACTACTCTCGGGTTAAGAAACACTTTTGGACGATTGAGCTTACCGCCATGCAATTGACCAGATTGGATCAAGATTCCTAACATTCTACCGTGATTCGGTGGGCGGTTGGTGCAGATAAGACGCCATATTAGGAACATTTGGTAGTCCGTGACGAGAGATTGTGTTGGCTGGATGTGCCGTGTGGGTAGGGGTTTCTGAAAGGTTGAACTGTGGTTTTAGAAAGTGCTTTTGGAATACGAATACAGGGTTAATATTGAAGAAACAGTGATTAGAATACGTCCAGCGTTGCTGAAGAAGAGAAGATTGATTGTGCTGACGGATATATGAAGTTATAGTGAAGCGATAAGTAAGAAGATAAAGCCGAGTATTTGCCGCTGTGTGCCGCTAGATAAAGTTTACGAGTACGAGTTACGAAGTTATTGAGATTATTGAGAGCCAGTTGAAGGTAAAGTCTACGTGAATTGAATATATAATACAGTGAATAATAGTTAGGGGCAACATTCTAATTTGATTTGAGCTAGGGAATAAAGTAATACATGATATAAAAGTGGAGATATTAGGCCAAGCAAGAGGCAAGAAGTGATAGTCTGCGTGCAAAGTTGCATTGAAAGGGTTATTGTGATACGATTTTATCGTAGCGTTTTGGACCTAGAATTATAAATAGCGCCATTGAATAGCGAGTAATATAAGCGAGATAAAATAAGAAGAAGTCCCCTGTTTAATACTGTTATCAATTCAGAAGAAAGTTTGTTGAAGCTGATTTGGAATTATATCGACGGCCATAGATTTCGCGCCAATACAAGTAGTACTGGTAATCTATTAGACTTTGTGTTGGATTTCCGAGGACTGAGCTGTGGTTGGTTGATGGATTGTTGACTTCCGATTGTTGGTTGGAGGGCAATGACATTACGTAAATTGTAAACAAAGCGCAGAGATGGCGATGCTAGCTGTTGATAATTGATTTGAAAGAGTAAATGGCGGAAACTTGATCTATGTGTTTCTTCAGCCTTGCTACAATTTGCTGATGATTTGATCGTTTATGCATCAATAAGATCAATTCTGGATTTGGAAAGTTTGCAAAATGACCTGAACAGCATACATACTTGGTCCACAATAAACAAAATGTGATTCAATAAAATTGCTTGGATTACCTTAACAAATGATCTAAAGTGGAATTTGCACACTGAATTAGTAAGAAATCGTGCCTCAAAAATACTTGGATTTGTAACAAGAAACTTAAAGGGCTCCAAACCTCGTACAATCCCTGCTTGGCATCCAACTTCAAGAGCTAACTTTACGAAGCTTGAGGCAATTCAAAACCGTGCCACGAAGGCTATTTTACACAAATATAGTTTTTATTCAGACAGTGGGATGCAGAGGCTACATGCTTGCGACCTTCCTTCCATTGAGAATTTCTGCAAAGAATCAGATGTAAAGTTCCTTCGACAACAAAGCACTGGTTCTGCAGATTTGAATCCATTTCATCGCATCACTCTAGACAATAAACCTCGTAAACATAACCCAGGTACTTTGATCATCCCTCCTTGTGCACGAACTTCATCATACCAAAACGGATTCTACTGTCGTTCTGCATCGTTATGGAACACTCTACCGGCTGACGTGAAGACTTTCAGACATTTCAATATTGATATTAGGAACCATTTCAAAATTTCTTAATGAGATCGCATTTACATTTTTAATCAAGTTGTAACATGCTGGAAGTCATCAAATTATGTTAAAACCCTCATTTGTACACCCTTAACTATCAATTGTTCACCATCATTTAATCACCCTTTTACTAATCAATCACCCCTTTACTTCTAACTTTCTATGGAGTTGTGTAGCTTAATATACGATTATGTGTACAATTTCGAAATAAAATAATAATAATAGTAATAATAATAATAATAATAATAATAATAATAATAATAATAATAATAATAATAATAATAATAATAAATAAACCTTGACAACCATTGCCTGAACCTGGCATGCTGTCAGATGGGCTCTGTTGAGCAAGTGATTTCAATGGGATTTCTTTAAGGTTTTGTGTAGATTTTGATATCAGAACATTTGTCATGGTATTCTCTAGCTGCACTATCGTTGGCAGGTGGTGGAAGCTTGTTAAAAGTTTATATTTGTGTTTAAATATTTGTAATTTATGTAAAGTTTTATAACCAGGAAAAGTGTTTTGTTATTGAATCAAGGCAAGACAAAGATGCACAGCTTGCTACAGGTGTATGGAAACAATAGTGCAGAAGATCAAGGTATCTAAATTTCAAGGGAGTTGGGGAAAAGATGCACTGTATGTTTAAGTAATATATTAACAATGGATCCAGGATATCATAACGAAGCAATTCACAATGACCCTGGAACTATAGAACATGAGGTTGATGATAATGATAACCTTAATCATACAAACAAACATCAACCATGGAGTAGAGAGGAATATAACGAATTACTTTGGTGCCATTTTTATGTGCAAGAAAAAACAGGGACAATAAATTTGAAACAAACCTACCAACTTTGGCGGGAACGCAATCCTAATAAAAGACCAGAACTTAATGCCAATAAGCTAGCGAATCAAAGGAGATTCATTGAAAGGAAAAAGAAACTATCTGATTACGAGTTAAGTGTAATCAAACAAGATGTTAGAGTTGTGATTAATGGGGAACAGCCTCAACTCAGAAGGGAAGAACTGGACAATGACATTCCCGTACAAGCCTTTCCGGAACCCGCAATAGAAGAAATATACAATAGGCCACCAGATAGGGGTTATAGAGGGGAATTGCATGTCAATGAACACAATCTAGAGGAAGTGCATTCCTGTTTGACTGAAGAAAGTACCATCTTAATGGACGAAATTATTTCTCAATGGATACGAATTCAAAATATTCCCATAAAACTCCCGTGAACGCCTCGCTAAAATAAGATTGAACAAAAAAGCAGAACAATTAATCTCAGATGCTAATGCTGTTTTAGACCGAATTATTGCTGAATCGCATCCAATAGACATAACAAGCCTTAATCATCTAGTTTATGGAACAGCCTCAGTCATTACAGACAAGCTTGTGAAAAAAGAACTATCAGTTTATAAAAACAATCGTATTACACCAAAGTGGAAAAATAAGAATACAAAAACAAATTGATTCATGGCGAAAAGACCTATCCTTGTTTTATGAAATAAGTACTAAAATTAATCTTTCGTATAAACTACTGTAAAGAAACGGCAACTTTTTTGAAAAGTATAGTATACACAAGTCCCAAGAGTGCGGTTAAGTAGAAGAGCAATTGAAACAGAAGATTCAGGCCAAAGCTCAGAGAATAAGGAGATACACGAAAAAGAACACTGCAGTTTAGACAAAATAAACTTTTTTCAGAAAATGGAAATAAATTCTACAGAGAGCTTGGAAAAACAAACATTGAAATAAAAAAATCACCAACAAAAGATGAAATAGAAACTTTTTGGAAATCAATCTGGGAAGATAACAAAAAGCATAATTCAGAAGCTAAATGGATTCAACATCAAGAATTGGATTGTGTTATTCTCCGGATATGAATTGGAAGAAATTACAATGTGTGATTTGTCTAGTTCCCTTCGGAAAAGTGCTAGTGGAAAGCACCAGGACCAGACAAATTATCCAACTTTTGGCTAAAACAACTGACATCCACTCATACTATTTTAGTAACTTTGCTCAATAATGCTGTGGCTCATCCTGAAGACGCACCAGTATGGTTGACCACAGGTGTTACGTATTTGTTACCGAAGTCAGCACAAACTGAACAACCAAAAAATTATAGACCTATCACATGTTTACCTACAATGTATAAAAATCTTAACGTCAATAATAACTGAACGAATGCAAGTGTTTTTAGCTACAAATAATGTAATGCCATTAGAGCAAAAAGGTTGTTGTAGAAATACGTATGGAAGTAAGGATCATCTTCTGTTGGAGTAAAGCTATAATGGAAAATTGTAAACGAGGACAGAAGAATCTTAGTGTAGGTTGGATTGATTACAAGAAAGCATTTGATAGTGTGCCACACAGTTGGATTTTAAAAGTATTGGAAATGTATAAGGTCAATCCAATTATTGTCAACTTCTGCAAAAATATGATGCTAAATTGGAATACAAGTATGAAAATAAGAACGGAAACTGAAGAAATCGCATCAAGTAATGTTCACATACACGAGGAATATTTCAGGGTGATTCGTTATCGCCCTTCTATTTTGCATGAGCTTGTTTCCTTTGACAAAGTGCCTCAATGACGCAGGTTTGGGGTATGCATTATTGCCGAATGAAGACAAAGTCTCGCACCTTCTGTACATGGACGATTTGAAGTTATTCGCGAAAAAATGACGATGAACTTAGTATCTTACTAAATATCGTCAAAACTTTCAGTGACGACATTTGTATGGAATTTGGAATCGAGAAGTGCAAGAAAGCGACATTCAAGAGAGGGAAGATTGTCGCAAGTGAAAACATCCAACTGATGAGCATACCACTATTGAGGACATTGGTCAAGAATCAACTTATAAATATCTTGGAATAGAAGAAGGCAATGGTGTTCAGCATCAATGATGAAAGATAAATTGAGCAAAGAATACAAACGACGTCTAAGCTTCATACTTGACAGTGATTTGAACGGTCGAAATAAAACTCTTTCCATTGGTCAATTTGCTGTGCCAGTAATATTTTATAGGTTTGGGATAGTAGATTGGAGCATAGAAGAACTTAAGAGATTGGATCGAAAAAACGAGAAAACTGTTGACAATGAACGGAATGCACCATCCACGAGCGGACGTCGAAAGACTGTATATCGCAAGGAAGAATGGAGGTCGAGGTATAACTCAACTAGAGGGGTCATACAAAACAGCAATGATTGGTTTGAGTTTATACATAGAAGGAAAGGGAGATGACAAAATTATTAGAATGGTTCAAGAACATGAGTCCAGCAAAGCTATGAGAAAATCTGTCATTAAGTTAGGCAACAAGTTTCAATCAGGTTTGGAATTAACCGATATTAATCAGATAAATGGGTCCATCACTAACAAGGTCAAGATAATCAAGAAGCAAATAAAGAACATTATCCAGAAAGATTTAATAAGTTGCTGGAAGTCTAAACCTTTGCATGGACAATATATTACACGCATGGAGCAACCACATGACCAAGATCAAACCAATAAGTGGCTGGGCAGAAGTAATCTCAAAGGTGAAACTGAAAGTCTTATTGTAGCTGCACAAGATCAAGCCTTAAGAACAAAAAGTTATGAAAAAAGAATTCTCAAACTCGACGTAGATGACAAGTGTCGTTTGTGTAAGCTTTATGAAGAAAGCGTAGAGCACATTATTTCTGGATGTCCGGTCTTAGCAAAAACGGAATACATGATCGACATGATAAAGTTGGGCAATTTGCATTGGAATATTTGTAGAAGTTAGAACATCGAAACTTATTACAAATGGTGCATGCATATAGTAGAACAAGTAGTTGACAATGGTAATGTGACCATATTGTGGAATGAGCTAATAATCACTGATAGAAAGGTTCTTCACAACCAAACCAGACATTGTTGTTAAAAACAAAGCGACTCAAAAATGTTTGATCATCGATGTAGCTATTCCATCAGACCGCAACATAGTCCTAAAGGAAGCAGAAAAACGCACAAGATATCGAGACCTTCAAATAGAAATTCAACGAATGTGGAATGTCCGTTGTAAGATTGTTCCCATTATTATTGGAGCTTGTGGGACAATTGGAAGAAGTTTGAAGAGAACTCCAACATATCTCTGGCAATCACTGGACTCCAGAGCTTCAAAAGGCAGCATTATTAGGAACCGCCCACATACTACGCAAAGTTTAGTGTAAAAAAATTGTTTCTGTTTATTTCTTGTATGTATTGTATTTGTTAATGCCATGTATATTTAATTTTTATGTAATAGGGGTTTCACCTTAGAGATGTGGTTCATCTCTGGTGAAAGTTCTTAAATACCCATTATGTAATGTTCATATTGGTGAATAAAAGAAATAATAATAATAATAATATTGAGCGGTTATTCTTTGATGAATTTGAAAGTGATTTGACGCGATGCAAATACATGGACTCATTTCATATGATATGTACCATACCATCATTGTTCACCCTTTACTTTCACCTTTTATAATATTTGTTAATTTATTTTATTGTATTTTTAATGTGGTTTTAAGAAGTATAACTTCAGGCATAGTAAGTTGGACACATTGTGACTGGGACCTTATGGCCTTTCTAACTTTCTATGGAGTTGTGCAGCTTAATATACGATTATGTGTACAATTTCTAAATATATAATAATAATAATAATAATAATAATAATATTGAGCGGTTAATCTTTGATGAATTTGAAAGTGATTTGACGCGATGCAAATACATGGATAAATAGAACGACGAGAAGCGACGTGGGAATTGATCTACAAATCAAATCAAGTGTGAACTTCAACCATTGGTATGGAACGTCAGGGCTATGGATCATCTGAACGTCAGTTGTACTGGATCGAGTTTCACTGCGAGTAATTTCAAAAAAACTGTGGATTCTCAATTTGCTGTCGGTGACTGTTGAGAGGCGGACGTTTTCTTCCCGAGTGTTGAGTATTGCACACGATTTCTAATCAGCCGAATTGTAGGCAAAGGTTTCTGGATAAATAGAACGACGACGAGAAGCGACGTGGGAATTGATCTACAAATCAAATCAAGTGTGAACTTCAACCATTGGTATGGAACGTCAGGGCTATGGATCATCTGAACGTCAGTTGTACTGGATCGAGTTTCCTGCGAGTAACTTAAAAAAACTGTGGATTCTCAATTTGCTGTCGGTGACTGTTGAGAGGCGGACGTTTTCTTCCCGAGTGTTGAGTATTGCACACGATTTCTAATCAGCCGAATTGTAGGCAAAGGTTTCTGGTATTCCTATAAAGAAAGATATTTTGATCCAAGTTGATCGTAAAATTATAACAAAGATGTATTCGGTAAATTAGCGTTCAGTACTGAGTTAGGTAGGGCTATTTATGAATTTCCTCTTCCTATGAAGAGAGGCTTACTGTATGACAATACAGCCTAGATTGGATTGATTAATTGTTGGTTTGTGAGTAGTATCATTATTAGTTTTGTCACTATTGATAAGTTGAGTTTCAGGGGATGTTACCGAGTCGTTCACTCCAATTTTGGGGTTTGTGGTCCTAAAGGTGGTGAACTGTTGGACCATTATCAGCTGTTCTAGTTCATGTTCGGTAGGACTGGTCTTTGCCGATAAGGATTTACCCTAGTGGAGTTGCAAAATT
>JAMZAV010013574.1:0-31660 GCA_024449915.1 Sweltsa coloradensis | reverse complement strand
GTTTTCCCTTTATTGCATCGTGACACAAGATAATACTGCGGGTAAATTATGGGAGAGCTTCGAATAAAAAGAAATACATCAAAGCTGTAAAAGTGAAATCGTTATGAATTGTTTAATCGTTGAAATTACAATTTGGCTTAATTTCTTACTTCACTGCACGTAGGAAAGGATTTATGTTTTCCATCTTATAACTTATTTGTACGTTATGTTGCCGGGAAAATGTGTTGTGAACATGGTTACATTGTTTCGAGTACAGATTGCTAAGATAAATGTGTTCTGTGTTATGATTCGTTCGTTAGAAATACTTATAAAATATCACTAGATAGTAGAAACCACGTTTTTTTTAAATCTCAAGGTAGGTTTAGGTTTAAAAAAACTCTTTAAGGTACCACATTTTCAAATATCACTAGATAGTAGATACTACATTTTTTATCTCAAGGTAGGTTTAGATGGATAAAACTCTAAGGTGTCAGATTTTAATTGTGCATGTATATTCATGTGAAAATAAATACAACAATAATTGCTTCATCGTGCCATTTTATTTTATCTTGCGACTTTCTTCACATAGTCTTACAATGTGGTCCACAGCGGCCACAAAACATTGGTGTTTCAAGATAATTTTGTAATAATTTGCCTACACTTACTCGGTCTACCCGAAAAAGAAGTCATGAATATATTGTAGCAAGGTTTTCATATAATAATGAACTGTTGTGCAATGTAGGACTACACATTAATTTATTCTATTTCACACACTTTATTCAAAATATTTTCGTAAAGATTGCAGCTGTAGGGTATAAACTGTAGACATCAGTTTTACCAGCTCTGACCCTCTTCAGGTAACAAAACAAGATTATTGGGGTATCAAAGTAATAATTGTTAAGGCTGGATGTCCCCATAGCGCTCTGTATGTGCAGAGGTCTACTAAATAATTTTTTAAAGCACTTTCCTGTCGTCTAAAATCTTCCAAATTTTGCAGCGAATTAGACGAAGGATCGAAATTTGTCATACTATCTTTACAATTAGCATACACGGTTTTGATTTTAAATGGGACTCATTAATCTACAAGAAAAACAAAAGAAATGAACGGCTCATGAGATAAATATGTGGTTTTTTCACACAATATTTTAAATACTATTTCCAGTTTCGCCACGAAGTATCAATATTCTCATTAATTCGGAAGACTCCTAAATCATTATAAACAGTTTTCGCGCGTTTTAATAATGTAAGTTTGTGAGCTCGCGCTCTGGGCTTTGTGGCAATATTAGGAACTCTTTGAACGTTCCTTCCAGACAGACAAAAGAGCAGCCGATGAAAGGATAGCCAAGCGGAGCTCTTGTCCCTTCTACGGGTTGCAGTTACAGGTAAAAGCAAAGTCTCTCGCCTTGTTATGAATGGCGTGAGACTACAATTACTGTATAAATTAGTTTTCAACTACCATGTCCAAACAGCTTTTTCTGCTCTGAACAAATTGAGAAGAGTTCTGGATTTAGAATCTGCCATCTCAAAAGACCGAATTGAAGTCCTCTTTGGGCTACATAATTTATAATTATAACTTATTTTTAGCACATACATACTAATAATCAAATACATCAATCAATTAGATCAAATGTTATAAATATTTTATTATTATTATTATTATATTATTATTATTATATTATTATTATTATTATATTTTATTTTTATTATTATTATTATTATTATTATTATTATTATCATCGTAGCCCGGATTTTGATTCGGGGGAGGGGGGTGGGGGGTGGGGGGATATTGGTAAAAATGCCCACGAAACTATTATTCGGGAATAGTAGGGCCTACGTTTCGAGGTAGGGGGGTCTGGGTAGGGTGCCCCCCAGCTGGAGAGAATCTGGGGTGCATAGTAACAGACAATTTTTTATTTTTATCATTGCAAATAATGACATTTTACTAGTTTTTAGAGTGCTTTTCCTATAATTTATAAAATTGTGAAGATCCACAAACTGTCGGTTTACAAAATCTTGCCATATGTAGGATCTACATATTATTATGTATGCCATAGTGCTATTTATTATAACCCTTGTTCATATTTCTGGGGGGTGGGGGATAGGACACCCTGATTCCCTTCCTCTTGCTACGCCCCTGAAAATCCATATTGTATGTATTGTGACAACAATATACAAATGAAAACTACTACTACACGGACTACACCTAAATGCAAACGCACGCGCGCGCACTCGCACTCTTCATTAGCAAGCAAACTCGCCGAACATGCTCATAATTAAGCATATTTTTGTGTGAAAACTCATTTCGGTGAGAAATAAGAAGTATGGAAACTAATTAGCAATTTCTGATAATAGATCATCTTCCATGAAAGTTTACAATAGTCGGCTAAACAAATAATACGAATAAAAAAAAAACTATTATTAACACTGGTCAGCATTAAACAATGATTGTATTGTAAGAGGATGAGTGATGACCAAAACAAACTTTATTTACGTGGAAGTTTTTACAGTTTCAGTCTCTTTTGATAAGTGAAACCACGTGGCCCAAATTAGAATACATTTTGGACGGGCTTTACGTAATATCCAATACGTCCAACGGTCCGCGGTTACCGACGGCTGCATAATGCGATGGCGGCGCCAAGAAGCTATTTGGGAGGGGGGGGGGAGGGGAATTGGAAATGCACAAACACACAACAGCCATTTTAATAATTATTTAGAAAAACTCGTTACTGTGCCTTAAAATAGTTCGACGGCTTGATGAAATTACTTTGATTAGTTATGTGCAGATACCGAAGATATCAGTGAATCAAGTAAAACACTTTTCCAGTAGTGATCCCATCCATGATAAGTTGATAAGCAATTATTAAGGCGAGGTAGGAGGGGGGGGGGGGGTATCGAACAAAATGACAACTTCAATTCGACCAGCAATAAGATAAAAGTGAACGTCAATATCTCTAAACGTAAAACGGTCACGTTTTATAAAAGCTGTCAAATATAATATACTTGTCTTTTGGGCAATCACATCAGGACATCGAACCGAAACGCGTAAAAAAATGGTTTTATATAATAGTGTGTGCGTAAAATGGAAATGATATTATTATGTCACAGGCAGCATTTTCAGTTCCTGGTTATTTCAGACAGAGTATAATAATCTGTGTAGGCCAGAGGCCTAATCCATTTGTTTCATCAATGTCAATGGCCGTGCATACCTTCATCTAAAAACAAAAATAAGTACATACTTGAAACTTAAAAGTAAAATCTTTTTTCGATTTTTTACGCGGTTTGTAGTTTAGTTTGTACCAGGACATCGAGGCAAAATTATTGTTGTTTTGTTCGGTAATACCCCGTTAAAAATAACGGTTTAAAAACAGTTCGACACCGTTATTGCTATGCATTTTATGATAAAATAAATAAAATAAATTGTATTTAGAGTCTACCCACTCAGTTATATAACTGATTTTCAGTGGGGGACAGTAAATGCGTACATTTTACAATTTTTTTTTTTTAAATTTTGACATTGATGATTTAAAATATTTTTTGCCTAATAAGAAGCCAAAATTAGTAAAAAAAATCAAATTACACGCAACATGAGCTTTTTTAGGTCACTTTGAAGGCGACGAAAGACTAAACAGGAAGTAGTATTATCGAAAGTGTCATTGAGACGGTACGTGTTGAACTTTCCATTTGCAATTTCACGATTTGACGATTTTGAGACACTGCCCTGCCGAAATAAACCAAAAAACACCAAAACATAAATTCTCGATTTCGGTTGACAGTTCGTCGGTTTTCGGTTCGATGCCGTGTTATGCTCTATAAACCTATAATTTTACAGCCGACAATATTCGCACCTAGTCAGCTATGAAGAATCGTTTGTCCTCGGAAACACCGTCTCACTCTCATTTATATAATATTATTATTAATAATAGGCAAACAGTTACTCAAAGTGTTCACCATAGCAATTTGAAATGGATGTAGGAAGAGGGGCCCTAACAAATATATGATTAACGTGCATTTAAAAAAAAAAGAATTACTTTTATTGAAAAAACATGTCTCGTGCTATAGGTGAAGAAATGAAAATAAATAACATTGATAATATTGATGTGAGTAAAGAATGATAAATAATTACAATAATTGTATTTATAATTATTATTATAATGATACAATTTAAAATTTAAATACAGTCTTTTGAATAACATGTCCAAAAAAATGTACAATGATTATATTGAAATGAATAAAGAAATTCGAAAAGTCACAATTACTTTTTCATGTGCTCACATATTATGAGTGCACTTCAACAAATGCACACCTAAACTAAAAGCAAAAGTACGCGCGCGCACGTGTACTCGCAGTCCGCACTAACACGCGACATGCTCATGATAAACCATAATTGGGTGAACTGAAAACTCATTTCGGTGAAAACTAAAAGTGTGAAAACTAATTAGCAATTTCTGATAATATATCTTCTTCCGTGAATGTATACAATAATCGGTTACATAAATAGTAAGAAGTACAAAAACTGGACAGAAGTAATTTGTAAACAATGGATGTATTGTAAGTGGATGACCAAAACAAACTTTATTTACGTGGAAGTTTTTACAGCTTTCAGTTTCGTTTTGAGAAGTGAAACCACGTGACCAAAATTGTAATACATTTGGGGACGGATTAACGTTTCCACGACGTCCGCGGTTGCCGTCGGCTGCGTATTTAGAAAGGCGGCGCGGAGAAGCTATTGGGGGAAATTTGAAAATGATTCACGAAAAACTCATTACTATAACAGTATGCCTTAAAATAATTCGACGGTTTGATCAAATCTACTTTGATTGGAAATATCAAGGATGCAACGTTGTTGTGGTTCTTTGTTTCTCTCCTGCAGATCACGTATGTGTATTCAAAGGAAGACACACATTTGGGGTTTGTATAAGACAAATAGTCTAATTCTGCCTGAAAATTTTAATTCAAAAGCCAACTTCAATCGTATTTACTATATTGAGTTCGATTTCTTCGGAAAATGTAACAATTTCCCTCATATTAATATGTTTTATGCACAAGCGATAGTAAACAATGACAGGTGAATTGTAAGGACACCCTTTCAAGTTTTATTCAACTCGATTGCTTGGTGGTAGGGGTACTCTGACTGGAGCATACCTGGGTGCAGACCAAGTTGGATTTGTTCTTCAAAAGCGTGCAGCGGCGTCAAAGAATAAGCCCCATATAGGTAATTGAATGAGCTTTCAAGAACACGAACGTTTTGGGTAGATGCTCTTCTATTGTACGCCGAATAGACGGCGCGCGCTGACCAACAAAAAAAATTCCTGTATCATTTAACCATACTTTTCATAATTACTAATTTATGAAATTATATATGAGATCAGCAACTCCTACATATTGCAAAATGTTTTTAATCGAAGCTCTAGGACCAAAATTACCATTACAACTTCCGACATCCTATTTGATCTGAAATGCTAATTTTGGTCGTAGAGATTCGATTAAAAATATTTTGCAATGTTTAGGAGTTGCTGATCTCATATATAATTTCATAAATTAGTAATTATACAAAAATTGTGTTTATTAAGACAGGAATTTTCTTGTCGGTCAGCCCTTACCGAGGCAGTGAGCTGGAGGAAGGGTTATTGAAAGAAACTAGAATTTTAATGAGCTTGTCAGACCTCTTCTGTCAACCTCCCCATTCATCCTTTCTGTCGCCAGGTATGTCTGGTCTGTAGAGGTGGGGTCGGTACAGAAGAAATCTGCTGCTTCAGTGCTCGAAATCGCAACTAGGTTGCGCTGGAGTAAAATCGACTCGAGAGGCATCTATTGGCAAAAGTTGATGATATTTTTGGAAAATAGACCGTTAAGGTATTCTCCGAGGGCTGTACAAAAGACTTAATCGGATTCGAATCCATGACCTACCGAGACAGAATCTCGCGCGTTACACTCGTAATATAATAATGTAGATTATTACATTTTATCTCAATCCGAAGCTAGTGATCTGTAATTTATAATAGAGTGTTAATATAGAGAAATAAATAAATACGCGTTAACGCCAGGGATAATCAGATCAATTTCTCACACTGAGTGAGAGTGAGTGTAATGGGTTTAATTTAATCTAAACATTCTCAGACCAATTATCGAGGTCATTTGTCTTGGACACGTGTGAGTCTAAGAATCTTGAGCTTCACCAAACAATATCTTCAGAGGAACCCCCGTGCATCTCTATGACGTTGATCGTCGTAATTAACGTATGACCAATAACCAAACGTCTCCAAAAATATACATCAGAGCAGAAACCTTTACAAACGGTCAAGACCAAAGATCAAGACAGTCTGTCAAAAACTACATTCAACACACTAGAAGTTAGAAATTATTGTTATTTATATGGTTATTACTTCCTATGTCATTTTAAAATAATAGCGCGAAAAAAGCAGTCCTAAACGTAAAACTTTGTATTTCTGTAGAATATAAATTATTTAATTTTGACAGTAAAAACTATGGTGATGATATTAGTACATAGGTAATGATTTCGTACACCCGCGCCAACATTTAGAACCGGTGATCCTTCGGTATCATTGCAATTGGAATGTAATTTTTTTGGATGAGCGTAGCGAGCGTAGCGAGCGAAGCGAAGATTCCATTTCACTACACTGGAGAAAAAAATCCGGAATGTTTTTTTTTTTTTTCTTTTTTTTTTTTTTTCTGTATTATTGTGTGTTTGTCAGCACGATTCCGGCTAAACCGATACTCCAATTGCAATGAAATTTTCTGGAGACCTTCGAAATCTCTGAACTTAGAACTGCCACGTTTTTGAGCGCAATCGAAAAATTATTTTTCATTAAAATCGCAATTTTACGATTTTTTTCGATTTTTAAAATTTCTTCGACATAACACCTACATGCTTTATCAGATTTTAATGATTTTTTCACAAAACCTTAATTTTATGAATTAATATATTCGTGTGAAATTTGAGCGCAATCAAATAATTATTTCTTATGAAAATCGCAATTTTACGATTTTTTTTCTTTTTTTAAATTACGATTAATTAAAAAAATAAAAAATTAAAGTTTATTTTTTATTTAATTTAAATTAATTTTAAAAAAATCTTCAATTTAGTAACGATTTTTTCACAGAACAACAGAAAATCCGCATAACACGTATGGCAGCTCAATGCACCAATTACGCTCATCCAACAACGCGGCGGGACTTAAGCGTTTTCCTAGTTACAGTGCAATAAGGCGAGCATAGTTAGTTGTACTGACGAAAGATTTTGTCGTAGTTTAATTAGAAACTGTTCCAGCCTCGATTGTAATAGTTTCTCCCCATAGCGCGCGTGTTAATTTTGCCTCTCTTGCCTGGAGTCTGGCAGCGAGCGAGCGGCGCGTGAGGGGGGGGGGAAGAGAGTGGGGGATGCTTCAAGCCTTGCGTGCTACTACTGCCGGCCGGGCCCCTCCAGAGGTAATATACTAAATTCTAAATCCTCCTAGGCTATTGGGCACCAATCGACATGTAGATCGCAGCACTGGCGGCGCGCTACGTCACAACATGGCTGGCGTAATTGTGATTCCGGGCTGGAGCGTATATGGCGCTAACGTGTGTTAGTCGCGCCGGTTATGACAATTCGGGGATTATTTCCGATCTGTTCACTAACATTTACCTTTCTCGCACACGCATTATATAAGATGTATATTTTCATCTACGGTTTGCATTTGTTACGCTCTTATACAACCACAAGTAGGCGTAATTGCGTAGGTAGGCCAACTATAGCCAAAATTGAAACTTCCTATTCCTATATTTCTGAATGGGATAGGGATGAAATGTAAAATATTATATAATAATATCATCATAATAGTTGGGTATATTATTATGTTTGAGCGTAAGAATATTCAGAAAATAATTCATAAGCAGATTATTATTTATTATTTAATTACTACTATAAGTAAAGTTGCCAGCCGAAATTGGTATTGGTCCAAGCAATTATTACCAAATTTGAATTTAGAATGTTAAGTTTTTGAAGTGAAACGTGTCTGTTTGTTGTATCAAGAAATATTTTGCAACAAATTGATATAACACTGAACAGCTGAAGTGCAAGGTGCAATATTAACGTTTTCGCGCGATAATGTAATTACAAATAATAGTATAACTTGTATTATTTTCATCATATTTCCTGAAAATGTCAATAAATTAGGGCTACATCTATGCTATAATCCGGATGTTGTCAATTTGTAATCATCTACAGAGTGTGCTTTAATCAGAACATGACGAAACTTCTAAAAATACTTGGCTGCAGAAATTGGTATTTACTATGAAAAATGTTAATTGAAACGATTTTCCGAATTTATTTCTATACATAAGCCTACCTTTTTTGTTGTTGATAAAAACGCACTACAGTGTAGTAATTTTGAGGTAGCCCATCACATACGAAACAAATTAAATGTAGGCCTATGTGCTATGTAGGCCTGTATGTGTAACAATTGGGAATGGTGTGATAGCCTATTGGCATAAGCATGAATTAAAATTATTGTCTGAAATTGTAAAACGCGATTTAATATGAGTGTCGGTGACGGGTAAAAAACAATAAGTATAATTATTAAAAAATGAACATAAATAAATAATAAATCTATCAAACACAACGGGAAAACTCAGTGGGTGACACCACACTGTCATCTGACTATATGTTTTCGGACTTTATCCCTGGACTTAAATGTTAGAATAATGTGTTTATTAAGAGTAGGCCCTACCGAAATTTAAATTGAGATCACGATAATTTAAAAGTTGTTATTTAAGTGTAAAGAGTTGTATATTAAAAGAGAAATGTAGGCCAATGCTTAACCATTCGAGACATAACCCTTGCGTCAGGTGTCCACTTTATGGTGCACTTACAGGCCCCATTCTTTCATTTAAAATTTGTTTTCTTGTGATAACCATAGCACAAATATGTCTTTATTTTATTTCTAACGTTTAACATCCGTAAACAAAACGTATCACGCCGAAAACTCAACTTTTTAGTTACATCTACACGTTCTTCCACGTTATTTGCCGCTGTATCTACCTGAGTGATCACTACTG
Source organism: Sweltsa coloradensis (assembly GCA_024449915.1). NCBI lineage: Eukaryota > Metazoa > Arthropoda > Insecta > Plecoptera > Chloroperlidae > Sweltsa > Sweltsa coloradensis. Next base: position 22,624 of record JAMZAV010013574.1, on the reverse strand, counting down.
CTAGGGTTCTACGTTCCGCCAACAGGGCCGCGCTAGTGTGCTTTTTGGTGCCGAATACTAACGTTGCTTCAGTGGCGCGCATCAAGCCCCCGGGTTGACTACCGCACCGACAAGTCGTTGTTTAGCTATTACCTTGTGGATATACTCAGGGACTGGTATTCGATAAAACAACGACCACAAACACAACACAACAAACACACCTATGGAAACAAACAAAGAGACATTTAGGTCGAAATACACTTCTTTATGTATGCACACGCTTGTTCGAGAACGCCCAAAACTAATCTCCTACCTATGAGGACGCCATTCAAACTTGTGCAAGATTTATGGTCTCATCAGATGGCTAAGGTTAATTATATCTTTTCAGCAGTTTTCAGCTGATAAGAGTGAAGAAGTTAAGAGGAAGAAAATTCGCCAATAATTAACACACGCGAAAATACTGATCTTAGTCAATATCTTACGAACGATATGCGATATTTGCAAGTCCTGTGTCGTTTCGTTATGACTAGATAGAATCGAACGTCTCAATTCAAATTGTGAAATCAAATTATTGATTCTTCATTAGTAGGGAAACACTCTCGTGATGTAAATGAGTATAATATGAAATTAAAAATCAATCTTATCAGGGTATCATACTCCGGTCTTCCGATTGCCGGTCGGGTGCTTTACACTTAAGTTACCGAGACAGTTCATTTCATCATTTCTGGGGAAATTATTCCAATAATCAATGGGTTTTAATCACAGCCTGAAATAATGTATTGCTATGATTTAAAAGTCGTTATGATCATACTTATTATAATAGTATTCATCAAGAGAGTAAGACATGCGTTTTAATCAAATTATCTGTTCGCTCGGCCATGACACCACAGGTGTTTGAAATTTGAAAACATATGTCACGAAAAGTGAAAATATAGCTCGCAGTAAACACATTCTAAAATTGTTTATAAATAACTTTATAAAAAAATAAATTAGTTTCACGATTTTCGATTGTTAAAAAGTCCAAATTGATTAGCTTTCGTGATTTTTTCCTGCCGACTAAGACAAATTTGAAAAATCTATGACTGTAGGGTTCCCATGTATTCTTTATTGACAACTTGCAAAGTTTCAAAAACATGGTTGCTTTCTGGCTGAGCGAATAGCTATGTGCTAACTGCCAAAATGTGTCTATTAATTTTTGTCCAAGCAGACTATATTAATTCAACGAAACCATACCTATAGCAGTAAAAATTACTTTTTGTTATTGGAATAGCTTTCGTGAGGATGAGAACAAAAAAAAAAATAGCATTCATAAAGCAGTAGCTATAGAGTGAGCAAAACTGTAAGATCATTAATGACAGTCTTTGAAAAAGCTAAATTTGTATAATTTTTGGTTTATACATTTTCAGCTATCTACTTTTATAAACGAGTTTGGGTTCTAAGTTATGCAAATGAGATTTACGATTCAGATGTCTGATATGTGATTAAAAATTTTATTACAATCACCTTTGACTATGCAATGGAAGCGTTTTGAAATGTATTAGTAATTGCAATCTATAGATGTATGGAATTTTTCTCTTGGCCCCCCCCCCCCCCCCCCCTACCCCCCCCCCCCCCCCCCCCCCCCCCAGCACAAATACCAATAAACATAACGAAAAGTAGAGCACTGAAAATTCGAGGATAATTACTTATGCATTGCAAAACCGCTCATGCTTAGTCAAGTTGAGTGTAAGCATGGATTTTTTTTTATGCCAATACCTTACATTGGTAGCAACACAAAATCGTTTCATAAAAGCTATAGCGAATATCAACAACAAAAAATGTCAACTCTTATATGCCAAATTTTGTAATGTAATTTTTGGTGAACTCACAGCAGGAATGAGCTAAATCGTGATCAAAAGCAAAAATATAATTTATGAATTGTAACGACGGTACCGTACCGTTAATCTTGACAACAGAAAATGCATTGTTTGTACTGAGCCCTAGTGCAACGTTATACTAGGCCAACTCAGTTTTACTGCACACACATTTTCGCATTAGTGATAATACATAAATTCAGTTCTTTAGCGTTGGCGTTGTGATAAAAAGTGAATTCAAAATATAATTATTATTAAAACATTTATTAAAAAAGGAATTAATATGTTAAAATAGATACGTAGTAATTATAGCAAGCGTTATTAAAAAAAGACCACAAATTGTAACTAAGATTTATAATACATAATGTTGGGCACTTCGTGATGATTTAATACACAATTCATGTTTGCTATCAACCACCAGACCAGGCCCTAGTATCTCAAAGATGCCTACACTGTTATAGGACGCCTCCCCATGCTGCTTCGGTCGAATCTACTGCAGCTCTGATCGCTCTTCAACCCAATGCCTCTTATGCGTGCGTATATAATCCCCTACACATGTCATTCGAGACGTTACATAATACGGCAGAAAACCTTGTAAGACGTGCGGCGTCCTAGTACAGCTTACAACACTAGCAGTTTTCCCCAAGCCATGAACAACCAACTAAACATTTAAAAACACTGTTTTGTTTCTCTACACAGACATGCAGTCACCAACGGCAGGTATCAATCTGTGTGAGTCTGAACTAAAATGCTGGGCTATTCCGTTCAGAGATTATAGAAAGACATTATCAGAGCAAGCAGTTGTAAGATAATTAACAAGTCAAAAGCCCATGTTAGAACAAAAACCTTATGCAATAGTTGGGGACAAAATAGTTAGAGATAAACTTGCAAATTGACCCGTGAATAATGAATTGACAAGCAGTGAGTGCACAACAGACTGGCGTGCTGTTTTATTGGCTATGGCCATCAGAAGGTTTACTTCCGTACTTGAATAAAATAATTGACGATGAGGATGGTGCAAAACGGCATGCCATATTTTGAAACATTTTATTGGTTCTGGAAGTAGAAAGGGGGGGGGGGGGGTGGGCGTGGGGGGGGGTTTTTTTTCTGGAGGGTGGGGGGGGGGGGGGGGGGGGGGTTGGTGACATTAAAATTATGCAGTTTGGACCAGGTCAGTCATTTACTGAACACAATAAGTATGTGATGATATGAAGCCGTGCATGGACGGACGCATGGTTGTAAGGACATGCATAGTGAACATCTCTGTTCAATTATTGATTCACTTTAATCACTGATGATAGCAATTTTGTCCGCGTACGGGGAATACGCAATGTGTAGCTATATCTAGAACTGGTTTCTCTGCATTGCTAACGAGACATGCAAACATACATGAACAAGCCATCCCACTGTACACTCACTGTTTTCCGACTGGAGAATTATCTCATTTCTCCCTCCCCTCCCTTCCCCCCCTCCCCTCCCTTCTTAGCAACCTCGTCATGACCCCGTATATGGACCAAGTAACCTTATTGTCCAATTCAAGGATCGCGTGCAAACTGGCCACCGTGCGACCTGCCATGTAGGGTTTCGTGAGATCGGTCTCGTTTTTTTAAACCAGTATCAGTCGTGTCTAGTGGACGAGCATGTATACAGTCGTAAAAGGGGATTTAATCCGCTAAACTCTAAAAAAAATATATTTCATTCAGGCTAATAGTAAGAATTAGCAATTTAACCAGAAAAATTATTGGGGCCACCAATGACCTCTCCAAAAAATTGTGAAACCTATTTTTCGAGCTAGGTCCCATCGGCAAAAATCTCCCATAAGATTTAACCATGGGGGACGATCTCTTATGCCCGTGACCTTGGAGGAATTTTGATCAAAATCCAAAATAATGAAACGAGTGAGCGTAGCGAACGGAACGGTGAGTCACCATTCGACTTAAACGGCCCTTATTAGTTCTTCTGCGTGCTGCGTGTTGTGAGTTGTGTGTACGTTGAAAATCAGCCGAATCGCTGAAAAGACTGCACTGAAATTCAAACAGACTCGGTACGAACTAACTGAGAACTGCTAACAAAATCAGCGAGAATCCATTGTGATTTAAATCTACAAGAAATAAAATTTGATATTTTAAATATCAATAGCATTTTGTTGTTCAGATTGTCATATGAAAAATAGGCCACAGACTTCGATATAAAAACCTTCAGATAGGTCACGATCACGTTTAAAATCTTTCAAAGTCAGTGGTCTTTTCCTTTTGGTTTGTTGGTCAATACGTCATTCACTAAAACTGTCATTATTCTGTTAGATTTTTCAACTAATTAATAATGATAACCATCAACAAGAAGCAGCAGTGCAAAACCGCAGTATATATGCAGTATTACACCGTTTATAAATGTATAATTTTAAAATGTAGACTGACAATCCTACTTTATTCTACTTACGATATGGTGTATGTAGGCGATAGGCCTAAGCCGTCTATATGGTCGGGCATAAAAACACAGAGCATGGCTCTGCGTAACGTAAAAGACAAGGAAAGAGTAAGCCCATCTCGCAAACATAGTGGTTAGTATAAAGATAAGTATACTATTATATTATCCGAAAAGCGCGGACACTGGAAGTCGTCGTCGGGGACTTCTACCCCTTCCCCGACGACCTCCTTGACCGACGACGAACCATGATAATACGAACGATGCCAAAGACGATGACGACCGGCCCACGACGGAGAACCCAAATTTTTCTTTCAAAGTTACCCGTGGCTTGTTCTGACCAACATATAGGATTTTCCTCCCTATATCACTAAGGCTAGAGTGCGCATTATAACCGAACGGTTAACGCGCCTTGAAAACAAATAAACTAAAAAACATTTTCTTGTTCACTCCTAAATTGTCTTTAAATTTTTCATTAGCTACATTGACGTAGGAGGCAATCGTAGGTCGATTACAATACTCGCCGTCCCATTTCGCCTGGTGCTGTACCATGTAACAAGGGTAGGCCTATGTGACCCAAATGTTGTGCAATGATTATCTAGGGAAACGACAAAGTCGTAGATAGATGAGTGAGTGAGCCATGTGTGAGTACACGGGAACATTTGCATTTAGTTGATTGATACTGACTTGATGAGTTTGATGGTTGCCTATGGCAACCGCCATACCAGCCTGAATCTAAAGTTGGGTGCTATAGTAATGAAAATGTTAAAACAGTAGGTGTATTAAATTTTAACAGTAGTCACCGAAATCGGGTATTTTAAGGGAAATTAAGTTTGACTGGTAAACATTACGTGAAAAATATAGCGAAGTCTGTGCTCTTTGAAGACGTGAGCGGATTTGTAGTTGTCGCCTTCAGGTTCTCCATTAAAGAAATTTCACAGGAATCATGGCAATGGTGTTTCAATGAAGGTTTGGAAAGCTAAAAGCTATTACTACATTATTTGAGACTTGGAATTTACAAATTGGTATGAAAGAATAGGGTAGAGGACTGATAATTGAAAAAACAGTCGTTATGCTGACATTTTCAATGCATCTTGTGTTGAAGATTGTGACATTTGGAGAGTGTTTTTTGTTGTTTATCGTTTTAACAATATGTGCTGAATTCGATTAATACTTGGTTATCAGTATTCTATTGACAAGACACGAATATTCATCATATATTCACTGCATCCTTGTGGGACTGATAAAACAAGGATAGTATATATATAGGAATCCGCATCCATTGGGTTCACATTACAATGAAAGATTTTTGCCAAAGTTAGCCGTAACTAACGACCTGGATTTAACGAAATGCGAGGAGTAAAGTACGCGTTTTCTTGTAATTAAAGTGAAATACAATAAAAAGTAATTTAAAGAAAGTGGAAATGACAGTACGCAAAACCAAAAATAAGAAAGATTATGTATGGAAAAGCATTATTAGTAGGAGGTGCAAGCAGTTGAAAATCACCGATGAAAGGAAATTTGAGAATCATGAGATTAAGAAATAAGAAACAGAACATGGTTGAAAAGAAGATACTAAAACGGTTAGAAAGATTTAACTATTGCGGTTAAAAAAAGTTGAAGTGTGTCAGGGATTTAGGCATGGTATGCGTCCTCAGACGTAGCACTAACAGCATAGTTTGATCCAAGCTGAACTGAGAGATCGGACTTTGAGAATCGAAAAAAGGAGGATAGAATGGATGTACCAAGAAATGCAGAGGGAGATAAATCAATTTACGTGAAATAAATAAGTCAACTAGAAAGAAATTGGAAGAAAGATGATTGCAAGTTTTGAGCTGAAAAAGATCAAGAAGATGACAGGAAATTCAACAGGTTGAAGCAATTGATTCAAGTTGGGATATACATTGCGAACAACAAGAATACTCAAAAGATGTACACATGTGGATAGAGTTGGAACCCAGATCGCTTTGGAAATGCCTGATACTGTTAATGCATACAGATAATACAGACATTATATCTGAAGCCTACAGGTAGGAGTTCAAAAAAGACTGCCATATGAACATAAAACAGACAAGAAGAAAATGACCTAAGAAGAGATTGGATTGGTACATCGTCGAATAATGAGGAAGGAGGACGTGTTACTTACTAAAGGCAATGCAGCATTTGCAATTCAATTAGTTGTAGGTCAGGACGAACAACAGGAAGAATTAGAGCCAGGGGATGAGTTGAATATGTGCGAGATGTGGAGGAGACGAACAGTCCTTTTGATTCGAAACAACCAATAAGTGACGAAGTAAGTCCTGAAAAGCTGAAGAGTTCACTGGGGACAATAAAAAACTACAAAAAATTCGAAAAATATCAAAATGATTATTGGAGATCTTTTTCTGCTAGTTGCAGAAATTGGTATTACTATGACAAACTGTAATTGAAACGATTTCCGCAATTATTTCTAACATAAGCCTACCTTGTTTGTTGTTGATAAAAAACGCAAATACAGTGTAGTAATTTTGAGGTAGCCCATTCACTAACGAAACAAATTAAAATGTAGGCATATGTGCATGTAGGCACTGTATGTGTAACAATTGGGATGGTGTGATAGCCTTGGAATCAAGCATGAATTAAAAATATTGCTGAAATTGTAAAACGCGATTTAATAGGTGTCGGTGACGGTAAAAAACAATAAGTATAATTATTAAAAAATGAAACATAAATAAATATAAAATCTATCAAACACACCGGGAACACTCAGTGGGTGACACCACACTGTCAATCTGACTAGATGTTTTCGGACTTTATCCCTGGAATAAAATTGTTAGATAAGTGTTTATTAAGAGAGGGCCTACCGAAATTTAAGTTGAGATCACGATAATTTAAAAGTTGTTATTTAAGTGTTAAAGAGTTCGAATGAAAAGAGAAATGTAGGCCAAGCTTAACTCATTCGAGAATAACCCTTGCGTCAGGTGTCCACTTTATGGTGCACTTACAGGCCCTCATTCTTTCATTTAAAATTGTTTTCCGTGCTAAAACCATAGCACAAAAGATGTCGTTATCTTTATTCTAAGTTTAACATCCGTAACAAAACGTATCACGCCGAAAATCAACTTTTATTTACATCTACTCGTTCTTCCACGTTATTTGCCGCTGAATCTACCTGAGTGATCAATACTGCTAGGTTCTACGTTCGCCAACAGGGCCGCGTAGTGTGCTTTGGTGCCGAAATTAACTAACGTTGCTTCAGTGGCGCGCATCAAGCCCCCGGGTTGACTACCGCACCGACAAGTCGTTGTTTAGCTATTACCTTGTGGATATACTCAGGGACTGGTATTCGATAAAACAACGACCACAAACACAACACAACAAACACACCTATGGAAACAAACAAAGAGACATTTAGGTCGAAATACACTTCTTTATGTATGCACACGCTTGTTCGAGAACGCCCAAAACTAATCTCCTACCTATGAGGACGCCATTCAAACTTGTGCAAGATTTATGGTCTCATCAGATGGCTAAGGTTAATTATATCTTTTCAGCAGTTTTCAGCTGATAAGAGTGAAGAAGTTAAGAGGAAGAAAATTCGCCAATAATTAACACACGCGAAAATACTGATCTTAGTCAATATCTTACGAACGATATGCGATATTTGCAAGTCCTGTGTCGTTTCGTTATGACTAGATAGAATCGAACGTCTCAATTCAAATTGTGAAATCAAATTATTGATTCTTCATTAGTAGGGAAACACTCTCGTGATGTAAATGAGTATAATATGAAATTAAAAATCAATCTTATCAGGGTATCATACTCCGGTCTTCCGATTGCCGGTCGGGTGCTTTACACTTAAGTTACCGAGACAGTTCATTTCATCATTTCTGGGGAAATTATTCCAATAATCAATGGGTTTTAATCACAGCCTGAAATAATGTATTGCTATGATTTAAAAGTCGTTATGATCATACTTATTATAATAGTATTCATCAAGAGAGTAAGACATGCGTTTTAATCAAATTATCTGTTCGCTCGGCCATGACACCACAGGTGTTTGAAATTTGAAAACATATGTCACGAAAAGTGAAAATATAGCTCGCAGTAAACACATTCTAAAATTGTTTATAAATAACTTTATAAAAAAATAAATTAGTTTCACGATTTTCGATTGTTAAAAAGTCCAAATTGATTAGCTTTCGTGATTTTTTCCTGCCGACTAAGACAAATTTGAAAAATCTATGACTGTAGGGTTCCCATGTATTCTTTATTGACAACTTGCAAAGTTTCAAAAACATGGTTGCTTTCTGGCTGAGCGAATAGCTATGTGCTAACTGCCAAAATGTGTCTATTAATTTTTGTCCAAGCAGACTATATTAATTCAACGAAACCATACCTATAGCAGTAAAAATTACTTTTTGTTATTGGAATAGCTTTCGTGAGGATGAGAACAAAAAAAAAAATAGCATTCATAAAGCAGTAGCTATAGAGTGAGCAAAACTGTAAGATCATTAATGACAGTCTTTGAAAAAGCTAAATTTGTATAATTTTTGGTTTATACATTTTCAGCTATCTACTTTTATAAACGAGTTTGGGTTCTAAGTTATGCAAATGAGATTTACGATTCAGATGTCTGATATGTGATTAAAAATTTTATTACAATCACCTTTGACTATGCAATGGAAGCGTTTTGAAATGTATTAGTAATTGCAATCTATAGATGTATGGAATTTTTCTCTTGGCCCCCCCCCCCCCCCCCCCTACCCCCCCCCCCCCCCCCCCCCCCCCCAGCACAAATACCAATAAACATAACGAAAAGTAGAGCACTGAAAATTCGAGGATAATTACTTATGCATTGCAAAACCGCTCATGCTTAGTCAAGTTGAGTGTAAGCATGGATTTTTTTTTATGCCAATACCTTACATTGGTAGCAACACAAAATCGTTTCATAAAAGCTATAGCGAATATCAACAACAAAAAATGTCAACTCTTATATGCCAAATTTTGTAATGTAATTTTTGGTGAACTCACAGCAGGAATGAGCTAAATCGTGATCAAAAGCAAAAATATAATTTATGAATTGTAACGACGGTACCGTACCGTTAATCTTGACAACAGAAAATGCATTGTTTGTACTGAGCCCTAGTGCAACGTTATACTAGGCCAACTCAGTTTTACTGCACACACATTTTCGCATTAGTGATAATACATAAATTCAGTTCTTTAGCGTTGGCGTTGTGATAAAAAGTGAATTCAAAATATAATTATTATTAAAACATTTATTAAAAAAGGAATTAATATGTTAAAATAGATACGTAGTAATTATAGCAAGCGTTATTAAAAAAAGACCACAAATTGTAACTAAGATTTATAATACATAATGTTGGGCACTTCGTGATGATTTAATACACAATTCATGTTTGCTATCAACCACCAGACCAGGCCCTAGTATCTCAAAGATGCCTACACTGTTATAGGACGCCTCCCCATGCTGCTTCGGTCGAATCTACTGCAGCTCTGATCGCTCTTCAACCCAATGCCTCTTATGCGTGCGTATATAATCCCCTACACATGTCATTCGAGACGTTACATAATACGGCAGAAAACCTTGTAAGACGTGCGGCGTCCTAGTACAGCTTACAACACTAGCAGTTTTCCCCAAGCCATGAACAACCAACTAAACATTTAAAAACACTGTTTTGTTTCTCTACACAGACATGCAGTCACCAACGGCAGGTATCAATCTGTGTGAGTCTGAACTAAAATGCTGGGCTATTCCGTTCAGAGATTATAGAAAGACATTATCAGAGCAAGCAGTTGTAAGATAATTAACAAGTCAAAAGCCCATGTTAGAACAAAAACCTTATGCAATAGTTGGGGACAAAATAGTTAGAGATAAACTTGCAAATTGACCCGTGAATAATGAATTGACAAGCAGTGAGTGCACAACAGACTGGCGTGCTGTTTTATTGGCTATGGCCATCAGAAGGTTTACTTCCGTACTTGAATAAAATAATTGACGATGAGGATGGTGCAAAACGGCATGCCATATTTTGAAACATTTTATTGGTTCTGGAAGTAGAAAGGGGGGGGGGGGGGTGGGCGTGGGGTGGGGTTTTTTTTCTGGAGGGTGGGGGGGGGGGGGGGGGGGGGGTTGGTGACATTAAAATTATGCAGTTTGGACCAGGTCAGTCATTTACTGAACACAATAAGTATGTGATGATATGAAGCCGTGCATGGACGGACGCATGGTTGTAAGGACATGCATAGTGAACATCTCTGTTCAATTATTGATTCACTTTAATCACTGATGATAGCAATTTTGTCCGCGTACGGGGAATACGCAATGTGTAGCTATATCTAGAACTGGTTTCTCTGCATTGCTAACGAGACATGCAAACATACATGAACAAGCCATCCCACTGTACACTCACTGTTTTCCGACTGGAGAATTATCTCATTTCTCCCTCCCCTCCCTTCCCCCCCTCCCCTCCCTTCTTAGCAACCTCGTCATGACCCCGTATATGGACCAAGTAACCTTATTGTCCAATTCAAGGATCGCGTGCAAACTGGCCACCGTGCGACCTGCCATGTAGGGTTTCGTGAGATCGGTCTCGTTTTTTTAAACCAGTATCAGTCGTGTCTAGTGGACGAGCATGTATACAGTCGTAAAAGGGGATTTAATCCGCTAAACTCTAAAAAAAATATATTTCATTCAGGCTAATAGTAAGAATTAGCAATTTAACCAGAAAAATTATTGGGGCCACCAATGACCTCTCCAAAAAATTGTGAAACCTATTTTTCGAGCTAGGTCCCATCGGCAAAAATCTCCCATAAGATTTAACCATGGGGGACGATCTCTTATGCCCGTGACCTTGGAGGAATTTTGATCAAAATCCAAAATAATGAAACGAGTGAGCGTAGCGAACGGAACGGTGAGTCACCATTCGACTTAAACGGCCCTTATTAGTTCTTCTGCGTGCTGCGTGTTGTGAGTTGTGTGTACGTTGAAAATCAGCCGAATCGCTGAAAAGACTGCACTGAAATTCAAACAGACTCGGTACGAACTAACTGAGAACTGCTAACAAAATCAGCGGGACCATCCATTGTGATTTAAACCTACAAGAAATGAAATTTGATATTTTAAATATCAATAGCATTTTGTTGTTCAGATTGTCATATGAAAAATAGGCCACAGACTTCGATATAAAAACCTTCAGATAGGTCACGATCACGTTTAAAATCTTTCAAAGTCAGTGGTCTTTTCCTTTTGGTTTGTTGGTCAATACGTCATTCACTAAAACTGTCATTATTCTGTTAGATTTTTCAACTAATTAATAATGATAACCATCAACAAGAAGCAGCAGTGCAAAACCGCAGTATATATGCAGTATTACACCGTTTATAAATGTATAATTTTAAAATGTAGACTGACAATCCTACTTTATTCTACTTACGATATGGTGTATGTAGGCGATAGGCCTAAGCCGTCTATATGGTCGGGCATAAAAACACAGAGCATGGCTCTGCGTAACGTAAAAGACAAGGAAAGAGTAAGCCCATCTCGCAAACATAGTGGTTAGTATAAAGATAAGTATACTATTATATTATCCGAAAAGCGCGGACACTGGAAGTCGTCGTCGGGGACTTCTACCCCTTCCCCGACGACCTCCTTGACCGACGACGAACCATGATAATACGAACGATGCCAAAGACGATGACGACCGGCCCACGACGGAGAACCCAAATTTTTCTTTCAAAGTTACCCGTGGCTTGTTCTGACCAACATATAGGATTTTCCTCCCTATATCACTAAGGCTAGAGTGCGCATTATAACCGAACGGTTAACGCGCCTTGAAAACAAATAAACTAAAAAACATTTTCTTGTTCACTCCTAAATTGTCTTTAAATTTTTCATTAGCTACATTGACGTAGGAGGCAATCGTAGGTCGATTACAATACTCGCCGTCCCATTTCGCCTGGTGCTGTACCATGTAACAAGGGTAGGCCTATGTGACCCAAATGTTGTGCAATGATTATCTAGGGAAACGACAAAGTCGTAGATAGATGAGTGAGTGAGCCATGTGTGAGTACACGGGAACATTTGCATTTAGTTGATTGATACTGACTTGATGAGTTTGATGGTTGCCTATGGCAACCGCCATACCAGCCTGAATCTAAAGTTGGGTGCTATAGTAATGAAAATGTTAAAACAGTAGGTGTATTAAATTTTAACAGTAGTCACCGAAATCGGGTATTTTAAGGGAAATTAAGTTTGACTGGTAAACATTACGTGAAAAATATAGCGAAGTCTGTGCTCTTTGAAGACGTGAGCGGATTTGTAGTTGTCGCCTTCAGGTTCTCCATTAAAGAAATTTCACAGGAATCATGGCAATGGTGTTTCAATGAAGGTTTGGAAAGCTAAAAGCTATTACTACATTATTTGAGACTTGGAATTTACAAATTGGTATGAAAGAATAGGGTAGAGGACTGATAATTGAAAAAACAGTCGTTATGCTGACATTTTCAATGCATCTTGTGTTGAAGATTGTGACATTTGGAGAGTGTTTTTTGTTGTTTATCGTTTTAACAATATGTGCTGAATTCGATTAATACTTGGTTATCAGTATTCTATTGACAAGACACGAATATTCATCATATATTCACTGCATCCTTGTGGGACTGATAAAACAAGGATAGTATATATATAGGAATCCGCATCCATTGGGTTCACATTACAATGAAAGATTTTTGCCAAAGTTAGCCGTAACTAACGACCTGGATTTAACGAAATGCGAGGAGTAAAGTACGCGTTTTCTTGTAATTAAAGTGAAATACAATAAAAAGTAATTTAAAGAAAGTGGAAATGACAGTACGCAAAACCAAAAATAAGAAAGATTATGTATGGAAAAGCATTATTAGTAGGAGGTGCAAGCAGTTGAAAATCACCGATGAAAGGAAATTTGAGAATCATGAGATTAAGAAATAAGAAACAGAACATGGTTGAAAAGAAGATACTAAAACGGTTAGAAAGATTTAACTATTGCGGTTAAAAAAAGTTGAAGTGTGTCAGGGATTTAGGCATGGTATGCGTCCTCAGACGTAGCACTAACAGCATAGTTTGATCCAAGCTGAACTGAGAGATCGGACTTTGAGAATCGAAAAAAGGAGGATAGAATGGATGTACCAAGAAATGCAGAGGGAGATAAATCAATTTACGTGAAATAAATAAGTCAACTAGAAAGAAATTGGAAGAAAGATGATTGCAAGTTTTGAGCTGAAAAAGATCAAGAAGATGACAGGAAATTCAACAGGTTGAAGCAATTGATTCAAGTTGGGATATACATTGCGAACAACAAGAATACTCAAAAGATGTACACATGTGGATAGAGTTGGAACCCAGATCGCTTTGGAAATGCCTGATACTGTTAATGCATACAGATAATACAGACATTATATCTGAAGCCTACAGGTAGGAGTTCAAAAAAGACTGCCATATGAACATAAAACAGACAAGAAGAAAATGACCTAAGAAGAGATTGGATTGGTACATCGTCGAATAATGAGGAAGGAGGACGTGTTACTTACTAAAGGCAATGCAGCATTTGCAATTCAATTAGTTGTAGGTCAGGACGAACAACAGGAAGAATTAGAGCCAGGGGATGAGTTGAATATGTGCGAGATGTGGAGGAGACGAACAGTCCTTTTGATTCGAAACAACCAATAAGTGACGAAGTAAGTCCTGAAAAGCTGAAGAGTTCACTGGGGACAATAAAAAACTACAAAAAATTCGAAAAATATCAAAATGATTATTGGAGATCTTTTTCTGCTAGTCCTAATGTATTCATTGGCCAGTGTATAGGAGAAGATTAACAAGAGTAAGGAATTGGACGTCCAATTTTAAAACAGGTGCGTTTGGAAGGGTTGATGAACTGAGAGCTCAGGAAAAAAGTGTTGGACACGTAGCAGTAATTGAGATAGAGAAAGGTAATTTATAGTCTTGTTTAAAAAAGGAGAACACCAAAGAGATAACCAAAAACTCATTGACCTTTACAAATGCGTTAAACATCAATGAAGAAACCCTGCTTCTGCAACACGGGGTCACTAAACTTGGTAGGCCAAAGATGGATGTGGACTGGATGGACTGAAATGAATAGGTTAGGAGTTTGTTGGACGAACTCTTCTCGAAACTAACATGAAGTGTCAGTGTACAAGACAACAGAACAAAGGAGGAATCAAGGAATAATAGCTTCACTTTGAATAAGAAAGTTGAAGGCAAGATTCAATATCGACTGGTACTAGGAAAACGCTAAGTCCCGCGCGTTGTGGATGAAGCGTAATTGGCGCTTGAAGCTGCCATGTATATGGGGATTTTTCTGTTGTTCTGTGAAAAATCAGAACTTGTTGATTTCTTTTTTTTAAAATGAATTCAAATTAAATAAAAAAGTAACTATTTTTGTTTTCAATTAATCATAATTTAAAAAAAAGCGACAAAAATCGTAATATTGAAATTTTCATAAGAAATATTGAAGGGCCAGGTCATATAATGCCCAAGGTACAAAAAATGCGGCAAATGAGGTTAGGAACGCCACTCTATCTCAGGCATAGGGGCATAATGTTAATGCAAGAAAAAAAAAGAAGAAACACCCAAGTTCGAGCAATTAAAAAGCATTACCAGGCGATGAAAACTTGGCTCAAGGCAAATAACTGACCAAGAGTTTTAACTTGGGTCATTTATTGCCATGAGGTGGCTCATGGGATGCTATGTAGTATTAACTACGTAAGGGAATCCTCCTCCTATCCTAGTATTACTTAATTGTTATACAAATAGTTCAAACAAAATAAATATATTGTGGGTGTTAAAATTAAAAAAATATATAATTTGGGTAAAATTTAAAAAAATATATATGTACCACATATATTTATATTTTGTAATTTATTTTCAATTGGCGTGTAGTTATGGATGTGGCTGCAAAGGGGGTTAATTGAAAGGCTTAAAAAATGTTTTATTCCTTACAATAAAAAAGTTAATGCAAGAAATGCCCAAGTGACAACCTCAAGTCAATAACTAACCAATGTGAAAAAAGTTCCCGATTTTTTCCAGGAAAAGTAAAGTCTAAAAAAAAAATTCCTAAAATTGTATTGTTAGGTATCTTAAGGTAAGTAGTGTGCAATTTTGCATGCTTTTAAATTAAAAATTGGCTGCGTTATCTAGTTTATCGATTTATCTCAGAATGTGGTCTGTGTAACTTGGTCAGTTATTGACTTGGCCCATTCAATTATTCGATTGCGCACAAATTTTACACGAATGTATTAATTGTTAAAATTAAGGTTATGTGAAAACATCATTATAATCGGATAAAGCATGAAGGTGTTATAAGCCGAAGAAATTAAAAAAATCGTAAAATTGCGATTTTCATGAGAAATGATTATTTGATTACGCTCAAATTTCACACGAATATATCAATTCATAAAATTAAGGTTCTGTAAAAAAATCATTACAATCGGATAAAGCATGTAGGAGTTATAAGTCGAAGAAATTTTTTTAAAATCGAAAAAAATCGTAAAATTGCGATTTTCATGAGAAATAATTTTTTGATTGCGCTAAAAAAACGTGGCAGTTCTTAGTTCAGAGATTTCGAAGGCCTCCATAAAATTTCATCGCAATCGGGGTATCGGTTTAGCCGGAATCGTGTTAACAGACAGACAAACATACAAAAAAAAAAGAAAGAAAGAAAGAAAGAAAAAAACAATCGGATTTTTTTCTCCAGTGTAGTGAAATGGAATCTTCGCTTCGCTCGCTTCGCTCGCTACGCTCGCTACGCTCATCCAAATAGACATAAAGCAGCCTCAAATGAAGAAGATACGAGTCATTGGAGACTCCCTAGTCAGGAATGCAGGACACATTCTTAAGAGTAGCGGTCCACAGGTGGATTGCTTCCCAGGTATCAGGGCGGACCAACTACGGCGAGTTATGGAAACCAGCTTGAAATGTGAAGACGAAGATACGGTTATTGTACACGTAGGTACGAATAATGTCAAAGGTTGGATGAAACATGATTATATGGTAAGTGATATGTGGAATGTCGCAGTAGGGACAAAACAAATATTTGGAACGCGCCAAATCCTAGGCATTCTCACTCCGCGAATAATATATAGAAGTGCATAGCTTCGAATACTGTTATAGAGAGTTTCAAATGATTAATATTGAAGGGCCATATAGCCATGAACTAGGGGCCAGTTTTTTGATCCGATAACTGGTGGTATACGCGATGCATACCTGTCGGTCCAAGATGCGACCTGCATCGAAGAATAAGAAAGGTCGAAAAGATAATGGCAGTACTATTGAGAGGCTAGGAATAGAGCCTCTTTTTGAAAACAAAGATGGAATACAACTCAAAAAACTAAATACAGAGACAGATAGCCCCAGATATACAAGGGATTCATGCAAGGAAATTAGTGAAACAGAAGACAGAAAGTCAGTATACCATAGACTAAGAATGACTAAGATATGCCATCAACTATTACATAATGGTTGTCAATTGCCGCAGCTATTCAGCCAACACAAGTGAAAGTATTAAGCAGTTACAGAGGTTATCAACCTTCAGTAGTAGTAGAAGAGCAGTTATACGAAACTATTGGTTTGCGCATGGTAAGCCGGATTCCTCAACAGCAGAGCTGTGTCAAAGCACATTGATAGTTGACAATTCTGCCAATATAGTGAAAGAATAGAAAATAGGCACATGGCCGGGAGGGGATAAGGATATGGACTCACAAGAACGGAGTAGAGACAAGAATTGTTAAGAATTGCGATAGATAGCAAAAACAACTCACACCGAGGACAGATGATATTGCCGATTAGATTAGCAACTATGTAATCTTATGCCTATTATACGGCCACCAAATGCGACCAGCCCGGTTGAATGTGCTAGAGAAGCCCTAAAGGAAGAGTTAAACAGTAAATATGTTATCAAAATTGCCATATTATAAGCTATGCCGAGATCTAAATTATCGACGCTACAAGCTAAAATGGAGAAGCTTGGTCACTTTTAAAACAGTGTACAGTAACAAGAATTAATCATCAGATATATGGAAGAAGGATTGCCCTCAGACAGTTAAGAAAGTGTCCAGATCTAAGCAAAGCGTGAAGTATAGATAATACAGAATCTTTAGATGTTGTGATTGAATTCGGCTGATACCTATGTGGATAAGGACAGAAATAGTGATGGAATTAGCGATCGACAAATGCGTACCGTATTGTGTCTTATTGATTTCCTAGAATCAGACTGGAGTCGGTAAAAGTGCTAGATTGGAGGCCCAGATGTTAAATGCGAGTATATTATAAAGCTGATAAAAAAGCAAAAAGTAAAAAGCCGAATTTGAAGAAAGTTTAGTATAATAAGTAAAAACTAGCGAAATAAGAGATGATCGGTATCATGATTTCAGAACTAATATAGTGGAATCCACAATTCGTTAAAGTTGCCAAGAAGTGAGAGAAGGAGCAAAAATTAGCACACCCGAAAGACTTATAATGACTTAATAATTGATACGCATTTAATAGCATAAAGAAGTTAAGAGATTAAAAGATTACAAAATAAGAAAGACACATAATTAACGAGAAATCTCTAGGCCCTGTTAAAACATAAATAGTTAAGGGAACTAGGAAGCAATTAAGACAATTGAAGCTTGATGCAAAGCAAACAAACATATATGGAGAGCACGCTTTACTTGCAACAAAACCGCAAGAGAGTTCGGTAATAGTATGTAGTAAAATATGTATAATAGACTCAAAAGATGAACAGGTAGATCTGCCCCACATTTATTGCACATCAAAATAAACATGAATACGTTAACGCCGACCAGTGAAGAGGCAGAAGCTCTAATCAAAACTATTCAAAGTTTTACCACACTGAAGGTATTGGCGGATATGAAAGTAGTCAATTAATAACGATTGGGAATGCATAAGTGCAGTCTGATAATAAATGACTACATGAGACATCATAGCAGCCCATAATTAGAAAACTTAAAAATAACAAATCTCCGGGGCCCCTGATGGAATAAATAATGTGTTATAAAAAAATGCTGGATGGGCGGATATTGCCATACTATCCCCCCAAGAAGTATATTTCAAAAATCCTATTAGACTATGCGGAAAAATCTTCCAGCAGCCAGTGCGAGTAAAGGCTATTGTTATTTCTCATCGTTATAAAGGTGCGAGCGAAAGGCCGAATATGAATAATATATAGACCTTAGTCTAGTCTCACGTCTTCAGTTTAGTAAAATCATGGAGCAGACGATAATAGATATAAATAAAAATATAATTGCAGATGAAGAGGCAATAGACACAGTAATCACAGCATGGCGTTTCGATAAGGGTTATTCTTGACGAACTCAGCGTCACAGGTTTCACTCGCCAGGACATACTGATACACATTGATAATAATGCGATAGAGGATTGATGCAAGATATTTATTGCATTCCAAAAGCATTTGACCAAAGTAACACCATAAGATTTAATGGAGAAATTCTGGCCCAACCCCCAAAATAAGAAATAATTAAAATTGTTGAAATGGTGTTGGAGTCGACTTTTGCCAGGTAATAGAACTCAAAGAGCTAAGCAGATAAGGGAATGCAATTTATCAGAATGATGATAATAGACGTTATCTTCGGAGTACCTCAAGAGCAGTGACTGGCCCTAGGACCAATTCTGTTATTAATTATTATAGATGATACACAGATAGGAATTAAATCAAGGTTAGAACATTATTTTGCGCGATGATGGAGTGTATACAGCGGAAATAAACTCCAGAAGAAGATGTAAATAATTAAGATAGACTTGACAGTGAATGAAAAGTCGGAGCTTAAGTTTAGACTATAAATAAATAGTCCGGTTTGAATGTGAGTAAATAGATAAGGTTATTTCATATTAACAGAGCTAAGAAAAAGAGCGAAATAAATTATAAGTTTTTGGTAAAACATAGATATTGTCATACAAGCTACAAATACTTGGAATGTATCTTGGATAACAATATATAGATTGAGACAAAATGGTGAACATATCAAGTAATAATAATCAATAAATCTCTAAATGTTGTAATGAGGCAGGCTAAAAGGAGTCTCACGTAGAAATAAAAGCCTAAAGCTATAAATCTCTACCCCGTCAATAAGAACCAATTTACGGAGCCATCATGGAACGTGCGATAATGGACCCGATATAAGAGATATAAACAATAATAAAAGCATTAGACAAGGTTCAGCGATTAAGCCAGCCAAGAGAGTAAATGGAAAAGTAAAGAGGTCACGGATGGAATAACTAAGATTCTAAGGGAAGATGACGATAAGAATCTCCCTATAATAAGTGCTTACTAAAAGATAGTAAGGAATTAGGAATGGATTCTTGAGATGAAGAAGAAAAGGAGAAACAGAATAAAGGCATAAAACCAACCAAATCTTACTCGTGTATCGAAAGGAATGCGAGCGGAGTGAATGTAGATAGTGGAAAAATGGTGAAAGGAATTTATACAAAGGGAGCGAAAGACCATAACTGGAAGTTAGAATGTAATGGGTCAAAGAAGGATGTTGGGAGGTGGTCATTTCTCAACAGAACAATTGTGGAATGGAATAAATTGCCAGCTGCAGCTGTTGAGGAATCCAAAGTGAAAAGTTTTCAGAAAATGTTTGGAGAAAGTAGATAAAGAATAATATTTGTTAGGTCATTGTTTGTTAATTTTGATATTGTAATTAATTGTTAATTAAAAAAAATTATGTTAAGGATGTTTGAAAGAGGTATACATAGAATACCATTTATGATTTTTTAACGTGTTGATACTGTAATTAATTGTTAATTTTAAAAGAAAATTGTTTGAGTTAAGATAAAAATGTTGAATAGCCTACTTGCCACCATTAGTCCGTGGAACAAGCGTAAAAACATTTCAAATCCGGAAACCAGCACCAAAATTTAGGAGCAGGTAAAAGACGTATTTTAGAATGTTATTTTCACGGGGGACACGCATGGTAGCAAATAAGTCACCTGTCATGGCGTCCACAAGATGGCCGCCAAAATAATTCTTAAAATTGCTGTAACTCAAGAAGTAATCATCAGATTGGATAAACTAAGTTTTGTTTTATTCGGTTTTTAATGCTCTACAAAAATGTCAATAGAAATTTTGCCGTAAATGCAATAGTTTTAATTATATTTATATATTATTACAATGTATTGCAATTAAAGCACTTTTTGGTATATATCTAATTATTTATACGAAGAATTCGCTAGATTGTCATAAATTTTCAGACTATACTAAAATAACAACATAAATCCAAAATTTAAAGTCCCGAAACGAAATTTTTGTAACTTTTTGATTAATTAATTAATGAAATTAAGCAATAATTAAATCCCAATTAAAAGTTTCTTATTCACTTACCAAATTCACGTAGTGCATCACACAAGAGCAATATGACCACAATGAACCAAAAACATATTAGTTCCAAAAATTAATTCCAATCACTTTCCTATTAATTCAATTAATTCAATTAATTAAAAATAATGACAATAATCTCAATAAATTTTGTAAAATTAACACAATGTTGTCGACCTTGGAATCATTTTAAAGCTAGTTTCAAGGCGAATAAACGTAATGAAAAAATTAATTAATTTAATTAATTAATCACCGAATTAATTACATTTTAGATAAATTTAATCCCACTTTTGACATATGTGTTGTTATGTATACCTAAAACTCGATCGATCGTCATAAAAATATACTACTTTACTGACATAATGCCAATGAATCCGAATTGTCATGTCCCGAAACAAAATTCCTATAACTTACCGATTAATTAAGAAATTAAATGAAGAATTACTTATATCTCAAAAATTGTTATTGTCACTCAATTAACACATACAAAATGCCAACAAAAGTATCAAATATAAACAATGCGAGTATAATTTTAAAAGTTAATAGTCCCAAAATTAAGTTCATGCTACTTTCCCGTTAATTGAATTAATGAATGAATTTAATTAATTGATTTAATCGCCATTTGTTGTGTAAATTAACACAACCAAACTGGGAACCATTTGCAAGCTTATTTTACAGGAAAATAAATTTGTGGTAGATCCAATTAACGGGAAAGTAGCATGAACTTAAATTTGGGACTATTATTTTTAAAATTATACTTGCATTGTTTATATTTGATACTTCTGTTGGCATTTTGTATGTGTTAATTGAGTGACAATAACAATTATTGAGATATAAGTAATTCTTCATTTAATTTCTTAATTAATCGGTAAGTTATAGGAATTTTGTTTCTCAACATGACAATTCGGATTCATTGGCATTATGTCAGTAAAGTAGTAGTATATTTTTATGACGATCGATCGAGTTTTAGGTATACATAACAATACATATGTCAAAAGTGGGATAATTTATCTAAAATGTAATTAATTCGGTGATTAATTAATTTAATTAATTAATTTTTTCATTACGTTTATTCGCCTTGAAACTAGCTTTAAAATGATTCCAAGGTCGACTACATTGTGTTAATTTTACAAAATTTATTGAGATTATTGTCATTATTTTTAATTAATTGAATTAATTGAATTAATAGGCAAGTGATTGGAATTAATTTTTGGAACTAATATTTTTTTGGTTCATTGTGGTCATATTGTTCTTGTGTGATACACTACGTGACTTTGGTAAGTGAATTAGAAACTTTTAATTGGGATATAATTAATGCTTAATTTAATTAATTAATCAAAAAGTTACAAAAATTTCGTTTCGGGACTTTAAATTTTGGATTTATTTGCGTTATTTTAGCATAGTCTGAAAATTTTATGACAATCTAGCGAATTCTACGTATAAATAATTAGATATATACCAAAAAGTGCTATAATTGCAATACATTGTAATAATATATAAATATAATTAAAACTATTGTATTGACGGTAAAATTTCTAATGACATTTTTGTAGAGCATTGAAAACCGAATAAAACAAAACTTAGTTTATCCAAATCTGGTGATTACTTCTTGAGTTACAGCAATTTTAAGAATTATTTTGGCGGCCATCTTGTGGACGCCATGACAGGTGACTTATTTGCTACCATGCGTGTCCCCCGTGAAAATAACATTCTAAAATACGTCTTTTACCTGCTCCTAAATTTTGGTGCTGGTTTCCGGATTTGAAATGTTCCTATAGTTTTAGCAGCTTGTTCCACGGACTACATGTATAATACATATTTGCAAGGTATACAATAAAAAAAAAAAAAAAAAAAAATACTAATTATAAAGGTTGGCCTATAATTAATAGGGTTTTGAGTTGAGTTGGTTTAAGGGCGCGTCAACTGTAAGGCCATAATGCGCCACTCTAGCCAATAATAGGCTAGGGAGGT